>PVLA01005734.1:124643-139393 GCA_004027455.1 Hydrochoerus hydrochaeris
ATTGGAACAGATTAGAAGATGCAAGCACAACTACAAAGACACTCATCCACCTGATATTTGACAAAGGGGCTAAATATGTCCACTGGAAGAAGGATAGTCTCTTTAATAAATGGTGTTGGAAAAATTGGCTCTCTACATGCCGAAGACTGAAACTAGATCCAAGCCTATGACCATACACAAAACTAAAGTCTAAATGGATCAAAGACCTCAATATGAAAACAGAAACACTAAATCTACTGGAAGACAAGGTAGGTAGAAGTCTTGGAGACATAGGGGTAGGCAGAGAATTCATGAACCAAACGCAAACTGCATGGGAAACAAACACTTCAAAGAATCAACAAATGGGATCTCATATTATTGAAAAGTTTCTGCTCTTCAAAAGAAATCACCAACATAGAGAAAAGAAAACCCACAGAGTGGGAAAGAATTTTAGCCATCAACCCCTCAGACAAAGGACTTGTGTCCAGAACATATAAAGAATTGAAAAACATCAAGCCCCCCCAAGTTCAAAGATCCTCTCCAAAAACGGGCATCTGAGATGAACACACAGTTCTCAGACAAAGATATACAATTGGCAAATAAATACATGAAGAAATTTTCACCATCACTGGTCATTTGAGAAATACAAATTAAAACAGCATTGAGATTTCACCTCACTCCGGAAAGAATAGCTGCTGTCAAGAAATCAACTGATACCAAATGTTGGGGAGGCTGCGGGGAAAAAGGAACACTGCTCCACTGTTGGTGGGAATGTAGACTGGTGCAACCATTATGGAAATCCATATGGAGAATTCTCAGAAGACTAGGATTGGAAGCCCCATTCAATCCAGCTATTCCACTCCTGGGCATTTTCCTCAAAGAACTGAAAAGTTCATATCACAGTGATATATGTGCACCATGTTTATAGCTGCACCATTTGTGATAGCTAAATCCTGGAAACAGCCAAGATGCCCGTCAACCACAGAGTGGATGAAAAAGATGTGGCATTTTTATGCAATGGAATATTACTCAGCTATAAAAAAGGATGATCTTGAGGCCTTCATAGGCAAATGGAGACAACCTGAGACTATCCTCATTAGTGAAATAAATAAGAATCATATGTATAAATATCATATTGTGTCTCTAGTGTAAAAAGTAAATAAGAACTACAAGAGTAATAAAACCAAAATGTGTAATTGCTATTGCAAAAAAGAGAGGAAAAGAAAGTACTCTAAGGGATAAAACTGTGTGTATGTTTGAGTGCGTAAAATAGATGACCATATTGCTGAATCTTTGTTGGATCTTTGGGCAGAACTGTTTGTATTCTGACTGTTTGAATGTCTACTATGTACCCTTTAACTTTGTAACTTGAACAACTACATCCAAGATGACAATATGTAATTTATCAACTAGTGATTTCTTAGTGAGTTTTTTCTCATTTTCCTTTTTTTGTCTTTCTTTCTTTTAGAATTCTGTATTGTTGCTACCCTTTTTTCTTTTTTGCTTTTTTTTCTTCTCTTTAAATAAAATTTTTTAAATGTATAATTGCTATTGTAAAAAAAGAGGAAACAGGAAGTGCTATAAAAGATATAGCTGCATGTATGTTTAGATGTATGCGATTGATGACCATATTTCTAGGTTCTTGTTGGATTGTTGAACAGATCTGTTTGTACTCTCACTGCCTGAGTGTCCACTTTGTGTGCTTTAATTGTGTAAGTTGAAAAACTATTTCTAAAAGAACAATATGTAATTTATCAACTAGTGATTTCTTACTGTTTATCTTTTCTTGAAATTCTGAAATATTTCTATCCTTTTTCTGTTTTTTTCTCTTTAAATTAAAAAAAAAAAGAATTGACTTGCCACTACTAGAATTCACATATAAGTGTTGGTTATCATTGTTTTAAAAAATTGAGTCACACATTTGAAATACCTGTATATGAATAATGCTTGTAAGCCAAGGCTAAATTCACTTCCTTGAGAGAAAATCCTTATACTTCACTCATTACAGATCTCTTAAAAATATTCTTTTTGGTAGATTCTGATGGGTGCAATCAAAAGTATTATGACTTTTAACAAAGTGTTAAAAATAAACTTGTTTTCCTTTGTAATGGGACATCTCAACAGAACTTTTAAATCTGTGGCTGACTTAAGTCTATCCCCCATGTCACCTTCATTATTGCCCATAAGTAGAGTTGCAAGTGGGATTTCAACAAGGTAATACCTTCTCAGCTGAAATTGACTGCCCTTACCAGTACTAAAGAGTGGCACTCAAAGACTGAGCTTCCACCTGTGCCAAGTGTGAAGTCTGCTCCTTCATAGTCTGCAAGATCTGCAGAAGCCAAGTTACATGGAAGGGTGAGTTTCAAAAGAAGAAAAGACATTATTGCAATACCTTAAATAACTTAATTTTTAAAAAAAATTTCTACTCTGTTTATTTAATAATGCATTTTAGATATCAAATAAGTTGACTATTAAGCTATAATGTACAATATAAGACTGTTCATATAAATACTGATATCCAGTGAATTTAAATAGTTAAGTATTGCCATCCTGAATTTACAATCATTCTTTTATTGTTTGAAAGACAGTAATGAATAATTCAAAACAGCATATCATAAAAATTAAAACTGCATTTAGATCTCTGGTTTTAATTAATTAATTTTATATCACATTCATCCTTGAAAATCTGCACTGATACATAATATATCCCAATTTTTCCTCATTCCCCTTTCCTCCTTTCAACCCTTGTTCCTATCCTTATTTACAAAAACTTTGTTTCCATTTTTTCTTTCTTTTCTCTTTTCTTTTCCTAGTTCCCCTTCCCATTTGAACATTATTTCCTATTTTACAATATCTAGTATACATTTTAATCCTTATTTACAGTATCAATTTCTCATACCAGAGAAACCATTCGATAGTTGAATGTATGTGTCTGATTTTTTTCATTTAAGAATATGGTCACAAGGGCATCCATTTGGCTAGAAATGTCTCAGATTTATCCTTCTTTATGACTGAGCAGTACTCCACTGTATTAAATACACACATCCCTACACACACACACATCTCCTTTATGCATTCATTGGTTGGTGGGCATCTGGGCTGTTTCCAAGTTTAGCTATTACAAACTATGTGCTGCTATACACATGGATGTGCATATATCATTGTAAAATGCTTTCAATTCTTTCAGGAAGATACCAAGAAGGGAAATAATGGTGTCAAATGGAACTTCTACCTTTAGATCTCTGTATTAACATCCACTTATTATGTAAAAAAGATCTTCCAAACCCTGCTTGCAGTCCTCTTTCCTTATTTCTCATATGAGCTTTCTATTCTCTTCTCTTCTCCCCAGCCCATCACAGTTAGAGATGTCTTTCACCTTCATCATCAATTCCTGGAACTTCTCAGGTAGGTCCAGGAAGGTGTCCTTCATAGCCAGAATGAGGGCAAACATTGAAAGGCTCATCAAGCTTATATTCTTGCTCCTCCTTGACATGTCTGCTCCGTGTTCCTTAACTGTGTACTTGTAGGTGGTCCCTGTCCCAAATCCGCATCTTACTCTGGTGTTCCCACTCTTCATCTAAGCTGCCTTGATAATATCTGCATGTGAATAATGAGTGATTCTTTTTAAGTAGTCCAGTCTTATCCTTGACAAGTTAGCTATCACCATTAAGTTTAGAGAGACACATAGTGAGCCACTGTTAGACAATCTTTGTTTCACAGTTTTTCTCACCCTCATGTTTAACTTCATGGGAGAATGTTTCCAGCAGAGAATGTAGATGAGTTATGAAGGTCAGAATTCTTGATCAGTCCTATCAAATACTCAGTACTAAGAGAACATCAGGTATGAGTAATTCAAAGCCCCAAAATGTTTAATGAAAAACCATTAAGATTTAAAAGCCTTACTAAATAGAAGTAAGTTTAGCTGCATAATAGAATATGTGACTTTCAGAAGATATTTCTAGTTGAAATAAAAATATGCTTATGTGCACAAATTACAAATAGGGTCTGAGGAATTCAAATTAAGATACTAAATAATAGTGGTGCTACTTGTCAATAAATTATAATGCAAATTTTGTGTCAATAAACTAATATACCCCAATGTATCAGAATATGATTATTTACTTTATGAAAAAATCTTGTGAAGAAAACAACATAAAGATTAGTAAATATAATACCTACTTACTTCAAAGTATAGAGCTGTTTTTAATATAGCAAAAGAAATTGTTTCCAATTAAATCAGAAATATGATCAGAAACTTCTGGCTTTTTAAGTGTTCATATTTCTGACTGTCTAATGGGAAAGTGGACAAAAATGGCTCAAATATGAAAAATCAATTATTAATTTCTGGAGTTGCCAATAAATCAGTTCTGTAGCTACAGGCACAGGGTAAGCTCTATACTGGATAGCTTACTCATGCTAACTTGTCCAGGAGGTTGACTATTTAATTTTGTTTTAACTGAAAATCTCAAAGGCATACATCAGTTTCCAAGAAAAATGAGGCAAAAGTAGAAAACAACTTGTGAACGTTTACGATTTTACCTTGAAATCTCCTTAACTGTTGAAATTGAGAAGGTGCCATTGTCAGGTCATCTCTGTTTCTCATGATAATGAGGGCATAGCATTGGCTGTCCTTGTCAAACTTAGCATCATTTTGCCTCACCTTCAGTCTGTAATGGACTTTAAAGTGCTACCATGAGAGTAAGAATCTACTGGAAACAACACTCATTACATGCCTTGTTCAATAATTTTTTGCTTTTATTTTTCTACTGATAAAAGGGGAACAAAGATTAAGAAAGGCTCCAGTGTGGGACAGTCTCACCTCATCTTTTCTTGTGAGAGATCAATAGTCATCCTTATGCAAGAGAATAGCCAAATCAGGCTTGAAGAGTTTTAAAATCCAGCTCATGAATCTGAAAGGTGATCCCACCAATATTTTTATTACTAATACAGTGATAAATATGAAATGTATGCACTGTAGCTAAACATTAAAACAGATTTTTTTATTTCTGTTTTCATTTGCTTTTTAAAAGACTGTTTTGATCTTCTTCATATTACACTAATAGAAATTATTTTGAATCTTTTATTATTCTTTTGAAAACCTAAATGCAACATGACAGCTCATTTGTTCACATCTAAACCTTATTTATTATCTATTAAAGAAAATAATTTTAAGTGAGGTTGTACCATATTATGCAAAGTCACTGGAGTTCCATTTCAGTACTTTAATGAATGAAGAATGATTACTAACCTGTAAAATAATTTAATTGAAAGACGTTTAGCTATGGTTTTAACCAATGTCAAGCTCGATATATTTTCGCAGTGAAAAGGGGCTTTGCAAACCAGGAATAGTATGAAGATGAACACAAAATACATTTTGTAGGGTTTCAGTGCTATGTTTACACCTTGATGGCAGTACTAAACTATTATTGTCTTACAGCCTATCTGTTTATATGATCATTACCGCAAGTTACAAGGTACAAGTTATGTTTTGTCCTTTACATACAATATCGTGTTGAATTCTCACAGGATGTTAGGAATTTGATAGTACCATGATGCCTATTTAAATAGCAGGAAAATGATATTTAAAAAATAAGTAACTTCTCCACAGAGAGGAGAAATGATGGCAGTGTTGTGTCTAACGGCACATTTTTCATTTATTTTTCTCTATTTTGAATGAGAAGAAGAGTTGTATTGGCTAAAGTGTACTAATTCACTCAGCTGAGCACATTCAGATGGAAAAAAGACACCAAAATGAATGCAGACACCCTCTTTTCTCTTAATTCCTGGTGAATCAAGATTAAAATACAAGTCAATTAGCTTAAGTAAAACTGGAAGTTTATAGTCCAATTGTCTCCAAAGGGCATCACATCAAGCTCAGTCAGATTCAGATCAATTTTGTCCTTTTTTCTCTTCTTCCCCTCACTTTTCCTCAGTTCTGCTTCTCTTCAGGTGTGCACCTCACATTGTCTACTACAGTTATCTTCCTCCACATCATTTTTAAAGAAAATAAAAAAAACACTTTTTTTTTATTATTTCTGTTATTCAAACCCCAGAGATAGTTAAGCAATGAGAATTCCTGGGGGTTGGGAATTTACAATGCGAACAACCTTTTGCAATGAATAAATAGGAGAAATGTTTTTGAACTGGCACTTCAAGGATAATTCTGTTATTTAGTGCAACAAACTCTAAGCTAGAGTTTGCTTTTCAAATAAACAGAAGTGGATTAATTGAACTTTTTAACGATAAATATAGATTAATTCAAGAACCAATTTATTATAAAACAATTTTCATGTATTTTTTGGAAATCTGTATATTGTGACTGAATTATTTACCAACTATTAGTCTGTAAGTTAGTTTCTGGGATTGTAAAATATATTTTATAATAGAAAAAATGTCTTCTTAAGTTTTAAATATATAAATTAAGCTCTGTGGTCTTCTTCTTCAGAACAAAATATATGGTCCTATCTGGCTGGGTCTCAAAGAATCATCTCATGAAAGACAAGGATTCCAGAGGCAGAACTGTGAGGAAGGTAGCAGAGCAAATCTAGTAAATAAATTAAAATACACTCACTCTAATTTCTGTGCAACTGTTTTTATTTTGTCTTTTGTTCCATGTGTAGCTCTATCTCAACAAAAATTTTGTTAGCTCTTTGTTTCCTAGCAATTGCCCTATTGACTGAAAGAGTTTGCCTTAGAAAAAATTACAGGACATTAATGGCAGTAGTTCAACATTGTAGAAGGCCAAATCATGGATGCTTACCCTGATGGCCACTTCCTCCTTCTTCCCTGATTACAACTTCCTCCTTCCTTTCCCCATGTGTGTGAAGAAAATTCTAATCAGCTCCTTGTGCATCATCAATGCCCAGGCCAAGCACCACATCTGGTCAAAGGTCACATATACCCCACACCCCATATCCGGTCAGAGGACAAAGCCAAACTGTTGCTGGCTGTGTGATCCTCTCCACGTCCTTTACTTTTACTTTTTACTTTTTCTTTTTCTTTAACTTTTTGTTACATTCTGCTTCTCTGTTGCACCAGAAAAACTCTAACATTGAGTACTCTTTTATATATTTTCATTTATTAGAGAAGCAGATGTTTAATCACAAATATTATCCTTCCTTTCCTTGTTTTGCAACCAATTGACAGTCTTTTTAATGTTTTCTAAGGATCTTTTTTGGTGGATTATAGGATAGGATAAAACATACTACTTCAAAGTTTCATCCTTTGTACATAATTTCTTATAGTTACTGTAAAGAAATCAAAATGTTCATGTACATACTAGTAATATTTCTACTCAAATAACCAAAAGTAACAAAAATCTAGGAAGAGCTAGTCCAAAGGTAGCATATACAGTGCTGTTGAAAATGCTTGACAGGATACAATACACAACCTCTGCACGATTTTGCTCATTCATAATCTCTTCACATTTTACTTTTTTCCCAAGAATAGAACATAAAAAGTACCTTATTAATGCACACATATCTACCCCAAATTGAAACTACTTTCTAGAAAAAAACTTGAATGCAGAGGGCTGACATCATACCACAAAAATACACTAGGTCTCAGTGAAGCATAAAGTTTTGTTTTCTCTCATGAGATGAAATCAATCATTGTTCTATCACTACAGTTATCCTGAAGTACCCTCTGGCCTACTGAAAAGAATTGAATAAAATTCAATTATAATCCCATTATAAAATTCCCATTATATAATCCCATTATAAAAGGGAGATTCTTTCTGATTTTTTTCCAGTTTTCTTTTGGAGTTTTCAGAAAATCTAAATCACAGATTAAATTACAAGAATGTTTAATTTTAATCACCAAAAGCAAATATTGCCATTTTTCCATACTAGTTTAAGGTTGAAAGATTTTTGGTTCAATTACTTCACAGTGTGGCAGCTCAAACATATCCTTATAAATTCTTCTTTAGAGGTTTTACAAAGAAGCACCAGGCTACAACACTGTAAAATATTTTCTTTTCTTCCTGGGCCCCAAAACTATGTATTTCACTAGAGTCTATCTAATTCCTGAAGTCATATTGCAGCCTTATGAATTTCAGTCACTTTGGTCTCTGTATCTGCCTAGAAGTTTAATAGCTTAAATGACAATAATATATAATTGGTCATAGAAAAATTCAATCACCCCTTAGGGTCCTATAGGTTAGATTTTATTATTACAAATAATATGTTATCAAATAATATGCATGCTTACTGGAATATTTTCCAAGCTCTTTCTGTTCAAAGACTCATTAAAGAAAATGACAATGCCCTGGTAAAATACAATAAAGAAAATTGATTCTAGCACTGAATATGACAAAAAAAAAACAACTAACCAAACAAACAAAAAAACATTACCTTGCTTTTAAAACCAGAAGGCACACTTTCAAATCAACTACCAAGGGTCTTGGTTTCTTTATATACATAGAACTAAGCAATTACAGATTCCCTTAAGACCATAGGAAATAACGTGAACTCAGTATGCTTACTACATGCATCAAAACATAATATTTTCTTAAAAAATATTATTAAAAAATTCTGGAAATGGAGGATCATGGAAATATGTGGCAGGAGAGAGAGGCTTAATATGATTTTAAAAGCTAAATGCAGAACTTTTGTCACCTTACTCAAACATTTTAAGTACATATTCAATAGGATCATGGTGGCATTTTAGTTTTCTTTTTTTTTGGTACTGGAGATCAAATTTATGACCTAGGGCTTGCCAGGTAGGTGCTTATACAGCTGAGCTAAATCAATCATCCTCCTGTTTCTTTAGAAAATTGCACAGAGAAACTCAGAACAGAAACAATGCATACAATTACAAAAATAAATTTAGATAAAACTCAATAGAGAAAAACCTGAGAACTGTAATATACATGTTTATATGACCCAAAAATCTGAGACCAGTAAGATCAGCACTTTGGTCTGAATGTTTGTGTTCATGCAAAATGCATATAGAGAAAGCCAATCGCCACAGGGATGGTAATAAGAAGTGGAAGTCTGGGTAATAATTATAAGAAGTTTGTTCTCATAAGTAAAGTCACAGCAACAAGCCCTCATCAGACATTAAATCTGAGAGCAGTTAATCATGGACTTCTCACTCTCCAGCACTGTAATAAATGCATTTCTGTTGTTCATAAATTATCCAATCTAAGGTATTTTCCACTACTGCCCAAATGAATTAAGACAAGCAGCAGCAAGAATACAAATTCATGTGAAAAAAATGTATTGATTCAACATTTTAATGAAATGTGCAATGATTAAATGAGGGTAATTATTATATCCGAATCCTCATCTGTTTATTATTTTGAAACACTGTCTTCTTTCAAAAAATCTACCATGATCATTTGATTAACTTAAGTCAAATTATTATTATCAAAAGTGTATCTATATCATTGCTATTACTATTTGATATCTTTATATATTTTAATCCCTTGTCAGATGAATTGTTTGAAAATATTTTCTTCCATTCTTCAAATTGTCTCTGCATGCTGTTCTTTTCTTAGCTATGCAGAAACTTTTCAATTTGTTTTTGCTGGGTGTGTTTTAAATATTATTTTAACAAGTGGTTGTGTCAATATCTTGAAACATTTTGCTGTTTTTCTTCCTATGGTTTCCCAGCTTTGAACCCTACATTTAAGTCTTTGCTTCATTTTAAATTGATTTTTGGGTGCCTGTGGCAACAGGACAGCAGCTACACCCACAGTGTATTTGCCTTTTGCCTACTCTGTGTTGTGGTTCCTACGAGCTGGCCACATTAAACTGCCAACTCCTAGCCGGTTTTACATTTTGGTTCCACTCAGCACAGAGCCACACAGATGACCACCAAAAAGACAGTCTATCCTGTGTACAAGGCCCCAGGAGAGAAGGAAAGTCCTGAAAAAGTGGCAGATTCAGGGAGAAATGACAAATAGACCCATAGTGTTAGCCCCAAGAAAAATCCATAGCTGTTTTAGGCTGTGAAAGTAGCATGAGATTTTATTCTGAAAGTGACAACTTGACAGGCTGATAGTTGGAGAAGAAATCCAGGGCAGCAGCTGCCCTACTGTCTGAGAGACTTAAAATAGGTGTCATTTTGGGAAAGGATTGTGTGAGACTGAACCATAGAATTACAATACAGCTTCACTACAAGATTTTCAGTATTATCCTAATGTGGGGATTGGTAAAAGACCATCATGGGAGACAGATGTAGAGAAGATAAAGGTTAGACATAGAGCACCTGAAAAGTTCAATGTTGGGTAAGGAAAGACACACAGCTCCTCACGCTGTGGTAAGAGGCCAGGCCCAGTGGGCATAGCTTTAAAAGAGATGGATGGATCTGAAGTAGTCTGCCTTGTTGCTTATATCCAGTGGAGGTTGGCTATCTGATTTCTTTTCCATTTACCAACATGTGTGTGTGTGTTTGTGAGTAGTATTTGGGTTTTTTCCTTTTTCCTCCTTGTCATGTTTAGTTTTTTTGGTAATGTTTTTTCCCCTCTATTTAAATTTCTTCCATTATGATTTTCCATTAGATTGCTGTCTTTTCTATTTTCTTGTTTATGCTTTACTGTCATTTTTTATTTAACACTATTTCCTTTCACGGAATAGGATCCTTTATTTCATTTTTTCTTACCTCCTTTTTATCTTCTATTGCATAATTTTCAAAATTTTTCTTTTTCATCCTCATTCCCCATACTCTATATTTATTTATATAACCATTAAGCTTTTTGAATTTCTAAATCATTAACTATAGCTATTATGATTGAATAATGTTCTATTTTTGTGGGGGTAAAATTTCCCCATTTAGTAGATACTTACTGTAGGTTAATATTTGGATTGCCTTAGTGTTTGTACTATCAGAATAAATCTCTTCTCTGTAGTTAAGGGTGGTACCTTATTGATCCCTAGGAAAAATTAATGTGTATTGCCTTTGACATTATTATTGTTGCTGATTTTATACTGTAGCCAAATGACATAGATGTTACTATCAATTGATTTTCTCTGTATGCCAATATATGAATTACATTAGTGTCATTAATAATATTGCAGTCCATGCCCAGTGAACTAAGTACTGAGCCAAGTACACACCAGACTCCCCTCCCAAATAAATGGAAGGAGGAGATCCTTAGATGCAGGTAAAGACTTGTAGTAAGCCATATCAGAGTACATCACTGAAAAGTAGACACTAAGGAAAAAGTTCTCCCTAGTAGCAGCAAAGATCTTCCCTACAATCAGCCTGTAAATATCAGCCCAGAGCACAAAAACCACCACAACCAAAACAGAAAACTGAGAAGATAAGGCAACACAATATCTTAGAAATCTCCCAACATCCCCAGAGCCAATTTATAGGCTTCAAGGGGGAGGAAAAAATATTTAGTTATGGACGAACACTTAATATGCCTTTGGTATTATTTCCCTTCAGTCTAAAGAACATTATGTTGCCATTTCTTGTTGGTTAAATCAGCTATAAAATACTTTTAGCTTTGTTTGTTTAACTTTCATTTCTGCAAGATACATAATGGTTATCAAATTCTTCATAATGACTTTTTCTTTTAAAGAATCTGCTTAAATATTTTAAAGATATTACCTTTTGCTGTGCCTTTTTATGAGAAATTGTTACTAAGTGGGTCCTGTTCTCCAGCTTGCAATGTGGCTTTTGTCTCTAGTTGCTTTCAAGATGTTCTCAAGCTCTGGTTTTCTTCACTTTGATTTATGTAGAAAAGACTTCCTTTAAATTTATCCTGCCTGATATTCATTGAAATTCTTGAATTTGTTAATCTATATAATTTATCAAATTTTGGACGTTTCCAAGTAGTATTTCTTCAAATACATAAACATTTCTTTCTTTCCATCTGGAATTGCATTGAGATATTTTTCAAAAGGTTTTAAAATGTTATTTTCATTTTACTCTTTCCTTCTTTTTTTGTTCTTCCAATTGAACAACTTCAATTCAAATATTTTTAATTGTACTGACAATTTTGCTATTACTTTTATTTACTATTAGGTCTAATCAATGAACCTTTTGTTTCAAGTATTACATATTATAGTTGTAGAATTTCTGTGCTTTAAAGTCTCCAATAATTACCTAATAACTTTTATTTTTTCATTAATTTCAATTGTTTTGTTTTATATCATAAGTCATAGTTATAATTGGAGCTTTCAAGATTTTTCTACTAATTCAATACCTGAGTAATCTAGAATTGTTATAGGGTGATTGAATCTCCCTTAAGAATTAATGCTTTCTTAATTTTCTCAGGTCTTGATCTTAAAATATACCTCAGTTTTTGTATATATACAAAATTGTATATATACAAAATTGTATATACAAAATTGTATATATACAAAATATATACAATTGTATATATTCAATTTAATTTTCAAAAGTTGAAGTATATATATATGTATATAAGTATACATATATATGTGTGTATATGTGTATATACATATATATAAATAAATAATTATACTACTAATCTCTTAGTTTATCAGAAAGAACAGTTTGTGCTTTCATTGTTTGACTGATCATTTTTCATGCCTTAATCTTGCAACCTGAGCAGCTACTTCTAAGATAACAATATGCAATATGTTAACTAGTATTAAATTCCTACTATTTTTAAAAATTTTGTATCACTTCTATCTTTTTATTGTTTTCCTTTTTAAAATAACAAAAAAGGTAAAAAATGAAAAAATATAGAATCTGTGTATTATCATAATTACTCTTGCCTAGCTCAGGATTTGAATTGAGATGTGTGTACAAATGGTTTGACTCTCAATTCAACTTTTCATGTTTGCAGGTTTTGCTTGGTTCTACACATGTGCAGATTAAGGTTTAGGTTGAGACTTGTGTAATGCCTCTGTTAATTTTCTATTGCTGGGACCCAATATCCAACAACTGAATTTAGGGAAAGAAAGGTTTATTGTGACTCATAGTTTTAATGGATTCACACAATTGTGCACTGGATCCAAAGCAGAAACCACATGGCAGAACCATTTCTTATTGGTTGAATCAGCTGTAAAATACTTTTAGCTTAGTGTCATTAATAATATTATCCATTATTATGGAGGAAAGTTGTTTAGTACATGGTGGTCAAGAAACAGAGAGTGCACATAAGAGAGGGAGATGTACCTTTCCAGGTCATGTAGCCAGTACAGTCACCCACATCTTCCAACCAAGCCCTATCTCCTTGCAGCACATGTCTCTGAACTCATGAATGAATTCATGCTTTTTCTGAGTATAGTGTCCCCATAATTCAATCGCCTTATAAAAGCTCCACCTCTAAACATATGAGCTTTTTGAGATATATTCTAGATCTGAACCCTAACACTTTTTATATTGAGTAAATGATTCTTTGCTTTTCTTTCCTTTATAATCTCTGTTGCAAGAGACCATCCTGTCTGACCATCCTGTACTCCTTTCTAAGGTTTCTCTCACTGTGAATGAAATAATACTGTTTCTGTCATATTTTTAGCTGACTTTGTCAAACAGTTTCACTCCATGTTGTGGCTTGTCCTTAGGGAAAATTCATTAGAGAAAAAAGAATGTAAATGCTGATGTCTTCTCCATGACCATCACTATTCCAATGTTTGCCTTCTCTCCACAATTTTTCAGTTTTTGTTTAATGATAAAAGTCCTCAAATTGTTGAAATTTTGCATTTTGTTTATATTATTATCAGTGGGAAAGATGACTTGTAAAGATATTGCATCATATAGAACTATCACAATTTTTTTCATAATGCTTTTGAAAGAAAAACGTGACATAACATAAGTGCTCCCAGCAGGAAAATAGAACTTTATAAATAATCCCTTCATTCATCTTTCTTTTTTAAATTGTTCTACACCTGTTTTATTTTACCAGTCTTTGTACTCGCAGTATTAGTCTCATATGTAATTTTTTACAAAATACTCATTTTGTGGAGCAGAAACTCTACATGTAGCACCTGCAATTTATGTTTTAAAAACCCTTCCAGATGATTCCAGTACATATTAAAGCTTGAGAATGATTAATTTGTACAGATTCTTCTCACTTAATCTTAGAGTGAGACATTCTGGATAGACAAAGAGGTATTTTTGCTCTTTTGTTCTGAACTTATTTTATCTGAGTAGATGTCTCACTGTTTCCTTGACTCCTTTTTTCCTCTGAGGAATCACAGTAATCTTCTTCTTAAAAAAACATTGTAGGCTTTGCATGACCCCTTTTTTCTGTCTCCAGAGGCACTTCATTCTATCCTTTTCTCAGACCTTTTAGCATTTTCATTATCAAAGGAAAATACTCTCCACTTCATATCTACCTTCTGTGCTGTAAATTGAGAAGAAGAATATTCCTGGCAAGGTCATCAAGGTTCAAAATATCTTGAACAAATGTAGCTGAGTACAATTGACATTTATGTGAACCTATCCCCTATCCCTTGTCTAAGATCAGGCAAGCATTCCTGCTATTTTAGATTTCTCAACTGTCAACTTCAGAGGCTCAGAATGTCTTAGGAATGAGCCACTGAGCAATTGCTTAGTGATCCTGTGGTTCCTCATACTTTGGGAGTTTACTTTGAATAGAACTGTAGTCTCTTCAGTATTAATGCGTGTAATAATTATGAGTAAGATATGGGTTTTCTTATACTATGCTGAAAAAGGAGATTGAAGAGGATATTAGAAAATGGAAGGACATTCCTTGCTCTTGGTTAGGAAGAACCAACATTGTGAAAATGGCTATATTCCCAAAACTGTTATACAGATTTAATGCAATCCCAATCAAAATACCATTGACATACCTCACAGATCTAGAGAAAACACTACTAAAATTC
>PVLA01005735.1:0-139428 GCA_004027455.1 Hydrochoerus hydrochaeris
CCCCTCTTCTCTCCCCCCCCCTCCCCTCCCCTCCCCTCCTCTCCTCTCTCCCTTTCCCTCATGTTCTCCTCTGACCTCAGAGGTACTAGCAAGTGACTTAATACCAAAATTATGAGCCTTTCGTGACCTGACCATCGATGCTAGAGGTATCTTCAAAGAGGGCACAGCAAGATGTATACCCCTCCAAGATCCAGAGCCACTGTGAAATACTGCTGAAAGAAAGATGCAGCCTGTCCTTAGAGCTGGTGATTGTGGGCACATTAGCCGCAAATGGGCTGCACCTTGCCCTTCTGTGTGGCCCCATTGCAGGGACTCCAGCCTCTCAGCCAGGCCCCTGCACAGGCCCAGGGGCCACCTGACCAGCAGGTGACCGAGGAAGCCAGCTCTCAGAGCAGGACACGAGATGGCATGCAAGCCACAGCTGTCCTGGGAGAGGCAGGACTGAGGACTGGTGGTTCCCAACTCTCCTAGCTTCTCAATCAGAGGTGCAATCAAAACCCACAAAGTTTCTTTCCTTCTTCATTCTCTTCTCTTCTCTTCTCTTCTCTTCTCTTCTCTTCTCTTCTCTTCTCTTCTCTTCTCTTCTCTTCTTTTCTTTTCTTTCTTTCTCTCTCTCTTTTTTCTTTTTCTTTTTTTCAGTTTTGAGACAGGATTTCACTATGCAATTCAGGCTGGCCTTAAACTCACTATGGACTCCAGACTGGCTTCAATGTCACAAAAATCCTCCGGCCTCAGCTTCCAGAGTGCTGGGATTACAGGTGTGTGATACCATGCCTGGCACAAAGCTTTTTGTATGACCTTTGGCACTATCATTTTTAAAATGAAATTTTACTAAAAATTTAAGCTGAAACATAAAAGCATGGAAACATATTAACTGGATACATACAATATATGTGATGTTTAAATCAGTTTAAACATCTTTTGGAAAGAGGCTCCTACGACCTGCTTCAGGAGAAGGTTGGAGCATCAGTCTCATTATTCCAACCTGCTTTGGAGGAGAAGGTGGTGGAAGGAAGCAATTCTTGCTGTTTCCTCAATTGCCATGGTGCCAAATTCTTGTAAATACATCATATTGTAAGATATTGTATCAAAAAGCACATTTGCTTTCAATGTAAATAACCATTAGAGGTAAAATGTTATATTAAACATACCTTGTCACATTTTCCCTATTTTTCTAAACAACCAGCCTCTTAATTTTACAGAAGAGAATCCACAGTCATGAACAATGTTAATTAGGCAGAAAATTCTACCCAAACAAATTTAGATAGTAAGTACTTATTCCCAGAAATCAGAGAAACCCTGAACATTAGTAAGGGAAAGTTGCTTTTCACTTATGGGCTGGGCAAGGTTCTTTCAGAGGAAAAGTTGAAACAGTGACTCCAGTTGACTTCTGGTCCTGAAGTTCTAAAAGCAGGAGCACAAACGGCTGCTATTCCCAGCCTTGGGGAAGAAAGACGGGAGAAGCCAGTTGAGCCCCTAGTGTTGCTCGGCCTGCACAGCTATCTGGGAAAGAAGGGGAGATGAAGGGGCAGCACAGTCTGCGTTTCCCCACAGAATGCCTTTGCTGTTGGTTCCATTTGGCTCTGAGGTTTCGGAGAGATCAATATGGATGCTTTCCAGGGAAGGAAATCAGGGAGGGACGCGAGCCCTGGTGGAGCTGCTTAGAATATTGAGCAGTTTCTGACATAGCTGGATGCAGGGGCGAAGTAATACTCTCCAAGGGGAGAATTGCTGCTGTGGTTTGGAGCTTGTGGGAGAAGAAGAGCAAAATGAAAGCTGGAAGTTGAGCTAGTGGAGCTTTTCAGCTCTCACTGCCTCTAAAGCTCACAAATAGGGTGGTGAGTTGAAAATACGGGCGCTGGAGAGGAGCACTTTCCCGTGATGAACGCTGTTTCCCATCCGACCATTACGCAGCAGAGGGCAGTGAAAATGGCTCTCTCTTTACTCTAAATCAAAATTCATTCTTGGGGGGTGATACTTGCTTTTTTTTTTTCTGTTTCATTTGATGGTTGCACTGCTGACATGGATTCAGAATGGTTCCCAAAATATTCATTGCAAAGAGCTGGTGTGAAACAGTCTCCTATGCTGCTATTGTCTCACTCATCTGGATTAACCTTTCTCCAGCAATCGCAGTATTGTAAACACCCCTCAGCATTAAATAAAAAACAGCAGCAAGCAGGTTTAAATGATTGCTTCAGCTTTTTTCTGGCCCCGTGCATGACTTGTTTTATTTAGCAGTTTCTCCATTCCTCTACTGTTTAGCAACCATGCTCAGTTGAAAGCTTTGCCTTTACTTCTCTTTCCTTGTTTAATGAGGTACAAGATAAAATCTCATGCATCTCATTCTATTCCCTCAAAAATCAAGACTTGGACTAGAGTCAAATTTGGAAGGTCAGCATTCACAGGTTTTAGCCATACAAGAAGATCCAGAGAACTGCACAGAGAGAGACAAAAATTAAGTCAGGATTGGTTAAGAAGCTGGTATGTATTAATGCAACATTGTGGTTGAGAATTTAAACTCATAAAAGTCAGGAAAGTCAAAATTATGATCCTCCCAGCTATCGTTTCTCGCTCCTTGCATACATGATGGTATTTTATGTACTGTATTTGCTGTTATATTTATGCCCTTATATAGAATGTGCCAAGTTATAGTTACTAGGGGAAGCATAACTTTCCATTTCTAACTTTCCTGCATTTTAATTCTCTAGCACAGTTAGCACTAACTGACCTTCACTTTCCTCTCTTGATTTCTTAAAGAAAAGAAAATGAGGTGACTATGTGTCTCCCTATTTAGCTGTTCATTGATTTTTGGGTGTCATTATGCATTTTGGTTCAGGCTGTAAGGAGCATAGCAAATTTCCTTTGTTTGGGAGGAGAGCTTCTGCAGTTTGCAAACCAGCCTGCCAAATCCAGCAATCCTTTGTGAGAGACCAGACTTTAATCCTGCGGAGCTCTCCAAGGTGCTGATGCCCCGTGGTTCACAGCTTTGTATACATTGTTCTAAGCTTCAGCAGATGTGGCAAGTCTTGGAATAAGAATATTAAATGCAAAAAGTAAGAATAGTAACACAGCTCTGTAACACTTCATAGGAGCATAAAAATCTAAGGAAAAAAAACCCGGTTTTCACTAAGTTGAATAGTGTTCAAGAGACATAAGAAAAAAAAAAAGATCCTTAAGGGAAAGTGCTTCAGATCATCTAAGTAATTCACCTAGTTCACGGGGCTGGTGGAGGCGTTTGCTGATGAAAGGTTTGTTCAGAGTCACGGACTGTTTTGTGTGCTAGACTTGGTAGCAATACGTCAGGGAAGGAGTTTGGGGTCAGAGGGCTCTGGATTCAAGTTTTGGTGCTGACATGAATGTGTCATTTTGGATAAGCGAGGTAACCTCTCTGAGCCCTGATCTAACTGATTACCTTGGTAGCAGCCATGCAAGATAAAGTATTACATAAAATTAATGGGTAAATTATGTGAATCACCTATCACATGACAGCTTCTCAAATGCTCATTGTGGAGTCATTAAGCAGGATGGCCTAGGTTTCCCTTTGGGCTATGCCACTTGCCAGCTAGGTAACCTCAGGCATGTGAGTTGGTCTCTAGTTTCCCCCTTCTTATCTGTAAAATGGACATAAGCACTTCCCTTACATCAAAGAGTCCCTGGGTGGACTGAGTTAATTCATGTAAGTTACTTAGGGCTTGTGCCTGGCATATGTTAAGTATTACACATTTCACAATGAAAACTTATTAGAAGTTTCTCCCTTGTTAGATTTTTGCAGATTTTCCAAATTGCTTAAATTCCTCCTTCATGACAAATATCACTTTCAAAGTGTTTCCCCTATCTAGTAAGACTCATGGGTATCTAGTTAGAGTTCCAACAAAGGCAAGCTTTGCTTAGTTAATATTGATAGCTGCTGTGTTATGATGTCAGTAATCATCATGTCACCTTTAAGCTGTTTTTCTTTGCATACGATGCAAAAATTTCATCAACATGTAAATCAAATTTTGCTTAAACTTATTTAAATCATGACCTTGGATAAGTTGCTGTCATCATAAATGTTCCAAATTTAATAAATTATATTGATCTTTAATTATGTTGTTTCCTTCCTTATAAACTATATATATACATATTTATAATATACATTACACCTTATAAATATATTTTTCCTTGGCTTTGATGTTGTTCTTAATTCTTTTACTTCCCAACTCGGTCTCTTTCAGGTGAGCTTCAAGCATTCAAGTTACTCCTCTGTACTCATGAAGCATTTTTATTTCCTTGGAGAAAATGTGCTTGATAGATGAGGAGTTGTTTATTCGCTCCCATTTGTTTATTTGCTAAGCATTCATTGAGCATCTATTTTATGCTGGGGACCAGGGCATTTAGAACCCGTGTTAGCCGTGGGGACGCGGCACGGAGGATGCAGGCCCTGACCTTGCCGCAGCACCCCGGAACGTCCGTCTCAGTGCTTCCTAGTGGAGCCATGATGCACACCAAGTATGTAATTTGTGATTGTCATGGAATCACATTAGTAAAGAACAGGTGAAATTAATTTTAGTAGTACATTTCTGTAAGCTCAAAATAGCCAAAATTTATCATTGCAACGTATAATTTGTGTAGAAATTGTTGATGAGATAACTTGCATTCTTCTTTCCATAGCAAGCCTCGGGATCTGTGCGGAGCTCACACTTACAGCAGCTCTGCCTCTGACTGCCGCACCCCGCTGACTGACAGGCCGGGGCGCCGCTGGCCTGCGGGGCGGGGGACCTGCAGGAGGAGGCGGCTCACGCCCAACACCAGCCCGGCCGGCCGCGATGGGGAAACTGGCCCTCAGCCCCCATCCCGGGCCTTGGGTATTTTCTCTGACATCAGTAACACTGGTATCCCAAGGTGGCACTTAGCATTAGAAAGAAATTATTTACGTCAGTGATTCTTGTTGAGATCAGAATTCATTAATAAAGGGTAAAAGCCGCTGACCGTTGAGATTATCTGGGGTCACTGACGTATTATTGCCTCTGATAAATGGCTTTTATTTTACACTTTTTAAAAAGCCATTTAAGGGCACACAGAATCCGCTTTCTGGAGTCTGAACTGGGATGAGCTCTCATTCTCCTTAGAGAAATGAACACAGAGGCAACAGATCAGAGAGGAGGTGCCGAGGCGGGAGGCTGCGGAGCCCCTTTCACCCTCCAGACACGGGTGGGGTGTGTCCAGCGGACCCGCGGGAGCCGGGGTCCACCCGCCGCAGCCCGCGGTGAGGCCTGCGCTGCCCACGGCCGGCCGGGCTCTGGCGGGAATGCTGCCTTGGGGTTCGGGGAGGGTCCCGCTTCCCACGGAGGTCCGCAAGCCTGTGCCCCAGTGCGCATCTCAGCCCTGAGCAGGGGACCGAAGACGGAGGCGGGGAGGGGGGACCCCGAGGGAAGCCGTGAGCTCCTGGGGCCGGGCCGGGCGCGCCGAACCCACGCATGCTCGCTTCCTCGCACGGGCAGCACCTGCAGCAGCCCCGGAGCGCGTGGGAGCAGCACACGGAGGCAGAACTCGGGGCCCAGTCACCGAGTCCCGGGGCAGACGGAGATGCTGCCGCCCGCGGTGGCCCTGTCCTGGCCGTGGGCAGCGCTGGCCTCCTGCAGGGCGCCGGCCTGTCCGTCCAGGCTGCGAGAGGGCAGCGCACGGCTCTTCCCTGCACCACGGAGGAGACTCGGACTCCCCGAGAGAGTGGCTGTAATTACGCCCAGGCGGGCACTGGCGGGTCCCGGCCTCGGCTGTCCCCGCAGGAAACCGGACTCGAGACAGCAGAGCCAGTGAAAATCAGCTTTCAGTCTCCCAGACCTTCGGGCGGCGCCGTGGTTTACGGCCGGTCGTGTCCAGTCCTGTCCGGCCCAGGGTTGAAATAAGAAACTCCGAGGGCGGGCGTCTCTGGTGTGTAACTGTTGTGTAACTGTTGTGTAACTGGTGTGTAACTGGTGTGTAACTGGTGTGTAACTGGACAAGGAAGGAAGTGATCTGCTGAGGCTGATGCTGATGACAAGAGCAATGTCCAGCCGTGAGCTGGGAGAAAAGAGAGCGACCGAGGGACGTGCTGTGCCAGCTCGGATTTGCCAGGAAAAGATCTTCTGCCAGAGGGGGAATTTTTTGGGATCACAAAAATGTCAATGCCGACAATTATTTGTCTGGCCGAGCTCTCATTGCAGTCAGGATCATCTCGTCCGGCTAAATGTGCTGTGTCTGACTGAGTGCACTCCCGGCTGGTCCTGTGTGGCTTTCTGGTGGCATTTAATCCACCCATTTCCAATTGTGATAACGCACGCCTTCCAGCCCTGTTGTCATGGAGATAACTTGGTGTTCCAGGAAGGCCGGGCAGTTCCACTGACTATACTCTGGCTGTCTTTAGGCTGACATTCCACTTCTCAGCCCCTCCAACAGCCGCCCTCCCTGGCCCTGTGCAGGATTAAACAATCACCCACCTGCCCTGGCTGACTGGCTTGGCCTCTCTCTGCCTGGCCCTTTCCCCTGGTCCTAACCTTGAGGAAGACTGGGTTGCTCCCATGTTCTATTAGGACTGCACATTTCCCTCCAAAAATAGCAAGAATGTATACAAAAAAATTTCATGAAAAGCAAGCATAAAGAAGTTTAAAAAGTTCCAGAAATATTTAAATTCTTATCAAATGTGTAACATAATATCGAAGACATAGGTGTAGGCAGAGACCATGATCAAGAACATGAGTACAAGGAAAATACCACAAAGAACCTACAAGTGTGATCTCACCTTATTAAAAAGCTTTTGTACAACAAAAGGAATCACCAGTAGGGTGAAAAGACAACCCACAGAGTGGGAGAAAATTATAGCCGGCAACTGCTCAGACAAAGGACTTATATCTAGAAGTTATAAAGAATTGAAAAAAAAATCAGACACCTCAAATTCAAAGACTCAATCCAAAGATGGGCATCTGAGATGGATACATGCTTCTCAGATGAAGAAATACAAGTAGTAAATAAATTTATGAAAAAATGTTCACCATCACTGGTCATTAGAGAAATGCAAATTAAAATAACGCTGAGATTCCATCTCACTCCAGAAAGAATGGCTGCCATCAAGAAATCAACCAATGACAAATGCTGGAGGGGCTGTGGGGAGAAAGGAAACTTTCTCCATCGCTGGTGACATTGCAGACTGGTACAACCACTGTGTAGAGTACTCAAAAAACTAGGGTTAGAGGTCCCATTCAACCCAGCTATTCCCCTTCTGGGTATTTTCCCAGAAGAATTAAAAACATCATACCACAGCAGTATATGTGCACCCATGTTTATAGCAGCACAATTTGTAATAGCTAGGTCTTGGAAACAACCCAAATGCCCATCAACTGAGAAATAGATAAAAAAGATATGTTTTTATTTTGGAGTACTACTGAGCCATAAAGAAGTGTAAACTTGAGACTTTTATATGTAAATGGGTACTCCTAAATGAAATAAATCAAGATCATATGTGTAAATATCATGTGATACTAGTGTGAGAAACTGAAAGAGTAAGATCTAAAATGTACAGCAGATGTTGTGAATGGAGAAGAAACTGTTCAAAAGAAAAGAAAAACTGTGATGGGAGAAAGAGGAAAGGAAGGAAGGAGAAAGAGAAAAAATATATATACACAAGATAGTTAATATAGCTGCACAGCTAGTTTCTCTTAGTTCATTGAAGAGAAAAGCTAGTGTGAATATTGTTTGCACAGTGTCTGTGTCTTCTACTCTGAATAACTGCTACGAAGAAGAATGTACTAATTATCATAGCTGTCCCACTAACCTGTTTTGAAACTTTTTTATTTTTATTCTTTCTCTTTAAATGCGATGCTACAGTCTGGATTTTAAATGTCCTCCAGGGCTGAGTGTGGAAGGCTTGCTGGTCAGCTGGTCAGCTGGGAGATGGTGGAACTCGAGGAGGTGAGGCTCCCGCCCGGTCTCAGGGCACCGGAGGTGCGGCCTGCAGGGTGAGGCAGGGCCACGGGCGGCCCTCCTCTGCTCTGCTCCCTGCTGGAGGGTGAGGCAGGGCCACGGGCTGGCCTCCTCTGCTCTGCTCCCTGCTGGAGGGTGAGGCAGGGCCACAGGTGGGCCTGCTCTGCTCGGCTCCCTGCTGGAGGGTGAGGCAGGGCCATGGGCGGCCCTCCTCTGCTCTGCTCCCTGCTGGAGGGTGAGGCAGGGCCACGGGCTGGCCTCCTCTGCTCTGCTCCCTGCTGGAGGGTGAGGCAGGGCCACGTTCTGCCCTCCTCTGCTCTGCTCCCTGCTGGAGGGTGAGGCAGGGCCACGGGCGGCCCTCCTCTGCTCTGCTCCCTGCTGGAGGGTGAGGCAGGGCCACGGGCGGCCCTCCTCTGCTCTGCTCCCTGCTGGAGGGTGAGGCAGGGCCACGGGCTGGCCTCCTCTGCTCTGCTCCCTGCTGGAGGGTTCTGTGCTGGTCTTGCCTCTCCTGTTGCCCTGCCCTTCCTGCCCCATCCTCCTAAGAGCGATGAGTCAGGTGTAGTGGGCCTCAAAACCGTGAGCCCAGAGGAACCTTTTCTCTTTCCTTGTGTGGTGCTTAGGGCTGGGCCAGGGTCTTAACCCTGAGCTACATCCCCAACCCACCAGCCCCATTTTCACTCTTGCTAAGTCACTGAGTTGGCCAGGCTGGGCTCAAACTTGAGATCATCCTGTCTCAGCTGCCCAAAGTACTGACTGTGAGCTGCTACACCCAGTTCTCTTCTCTGCAAATGGATCATCTCAAGTATTTATCAGTGATGAGATTCTAACATACTCAGCTTTAAAAAGTCTTACATCTCCAGCTTTCTACAAAGCCTCAGATAATGTGTTCTACATCAGTGTAAATCCGTATGTTAGACAAGACCTCTCTATTTCATAAATACAGGAATTATACCCTTTTTAATTTTAGTATAATAGAAGATATTAATAAAAATATAAACAACCCCTTCCATGAAAAAGTAAAGCAAAATTTCATGAGAAAATTATTAGAGAGTGACAATAGTTAACATTGTCATAATTTTTTTAGACAGGGTTTCCCTATGCAGTCCAGGCTGGCCTTGAACTCTCTACGTAGCTCTGAATGGTGTCTAACCCTAACCCTAACGCTAACCCTGCCTCAGCTCCCCCAGTGCTGGGATTGCAGGCATATGCCACCATGCCTGGCCACTGTATCCTAATCTTAAAGGAATCACCGAAATATTACTGAGTCATGACAGAAAAGACAAAGAAGAAACGATGACGAAAGCACATAACTTTCTCTGCAATGAACTAAGGGAAATTGGTAATATAAATGAAGCAAATTAATATATATGTTAAATGTTTTGAAACAATGGAACATAGTTGATCTGGGGCCTCATTTGGACTTCTCCCCACTTCCTGTTCACCTGACTTCTGTTTTGCTCTTGCATGCCCCCTTCTATGTGCGCACATACCTTGAGTTTCTCAGATAAGGGAAAGCTCGTGATGTTTAAAAGCTGGGTGTCGACTTACTTCACTTAACACATGCTCTCAGGCTGCCTGTGAATGCCTGGAGCTTATCTGTACAGCACGGCAGGGCTCCGCCGTGTATAATATAGCATCACGCTTCCCTTGATCGTCTCCATTCACCTGTGGAGGGGCATTTTAGGCCACTTCCAAGATCTAGGTGTGGTACATTGTGCTGCTGTAAATATGGGTATGTGTGCCACCCCGCAATATGATGACTTGAGCTCTTCTGGGATGATAATAGCTGGGTTAAATGGAATTTCTAGTTACAGTTTTTTGAGGAGTCTTCACATTGATTTTCATTGTGTTTTTACCCGTCTACACCCCAACAATGATGTAGAAGTGTTCCTTATTCCTCACATCTGCACCAGTGTTTGCCATTGTTTGATTTTTATTTGATGATAGTCATTCTCTCTGGGTTAGGGTGACATATCAATGTAGTTTTAGTTTGCATTTCTCTGGCAGCCAGCAATGCTGAACAGTTTTTCATGTGTTTATTGGCTCTTTATCCTTGTGAGCAGTGTCTATTCATCTTCATTGCCCATTTTTTTGATTGATCTTTTGTTTTGGGGAGTCTAATTTTTTTGCTAAATGTTAGTCCTCCATCTGAAGAATAGCTGGCAAAATTTCCCCGTATTTTGTAGGGTTCCTCTTCACTCTGTTGGTTTTCTTTGATGTGTAGGAGCTTTTTAGTTTGATATGATTGTATTTATTGATTCTTGGTATTATTTTTTGTGCCACTGAGGTTCTGTTCAGAAAATTGTTGTCTACACCTATGTTTATAAGAATTTTACCTATTTTATCTTCCAGCAGGTGAAGAGTTTCTGTTTTAACAGTTGGATTTTTTTTATGTGTGTGTACCAGGAATCAAACTCAGGACTTTGTGTTTGCCAGACAGACAATCGTACTGCTGAGCTGTATCTCTGGCTAACAGTTAGGTTTTTGATTCATTTTGATTTTAGTGTGCTGCATAGTGACCCATATGGGTCTAGGCTCAATCTTTTGCATGTGGATATGCAGTTTTCTTTGGCACCAGTTTAGAGAGGCTATCTTTCCTCCAGGGTATGTCATTTCTGCTTCCTCTTTTCTGTTCCACTGATCTACATGTCTGTTTTGTGAGAGTAGCATGCTGTTTTAATCATGGTAACTTTGTAGTATAGCTTCAAACCTGGGATTGAGATGCCTCTGCTTTCCTTGCACAGGATAGTTTAGACAGACTGGTCTAGTTTTCTTTTGTAGTTGAGTCCTTGTCTTGTTTCAAGATCAGGATAATGTTAGCTTAAAGAATGATTTGGGGAGTATTACTGTCCTCTTGATTTCATTAAAGAGTTTGAGGAATATTGGTGTTGGATCTTCCCTGAAGTTCTTATAGAATTCATCTGTGAATCTGACAGGTGCTACGCTTTTCTCAGTTGGTGAGTTTTTTACTACTACTTCAATTTCACTGCTTGTTATTGGATTATTCAAGATTTTTGAGTCCTCTTCATTCAGTCTTGGCAATTCATATGTATCCAGGAATCTCTCCATTTTTTTCCAAGTTCTCCAGTTTTTGGCATTTAGGTTTGTGAAATACTTGCTATTAATTTCATTGACTTCAGTGGTGTTTATTGTGATTTTTTTCATCTTTAATTGCATTGACTTCTCTTTTTTATATCCTGATAAGGTTTTTTACTTGATGTTGAGCAGGTTTGGACTAATTCCATACAGATTATGAGTACAAATTATAAGTTCTTAAACCATATTTTCTAGAGAAATCATCCAACCATGGTTAATTCTGTGAGGGTGTTATGTCTTGCATCTAGATGTCTACCAAAGCCTCATATGGTCAGAGCTGTGGCTTTTTCAGAGCTGGATCTACAGCATGTGATTGATTCATGGTACAAAGCTGAAGTAAGAGTATGTAATTACTAAATTGGTTCACTGATTGGTTTATCATTGCCCTAATCTTGGTCATCTGGATAAGAAAAAAGGGTCAGAATGATGCTGTTAAGGCCCCTTATCATTTTTGTAGTTAATTTTTTCCTTTAAAAACATACAACACCCTGCTTACCCTAAAAGTAGCAACTCTCAAAGGACTGGGGCCTGAGTGCTTTCTCCTTGGCTCCGGCTTCAGAGGTTATCTGCTGTGGACAGGTCCTGCCCATGCCGTGGCGCCCGAAGTGGACAGAGACAGCTGACTTGCACAGGGATAATTGAGGATAATGTCTCCCTCCTGCCCATGGATATCACTGAAATGAGAACTTAATATTAGTTTGTGCAGTGCAGTAGAAAGCAATTGGAGGCGCCCACACTGGAATAGATCAGATATCATTAACTTTAAGGTTAAATGCTTCTCAGTAAGCTACCTGTGCAAGTAAATTAAATCAAACATTTAATGTTAGTGATGCAGGTTACTCCATTTATGAAGGTTAAACAGCTGAGTTGCAGTTTAATTTTTTTAGCCTTGCAGTGGTGGGGATCTGGGAAGAGCACCGCTTGTGGATCCCTTTGTGCATTATTTAAGGAAAGCAGCTATGCAAGCGGATGCTTTATTTTCTCACCTTTCCAATGTGGTAATGAAATGACTAGGTGGGAAATAATGTAAATTAGTTATTTATTTGATTAGTTGAATAACTTTTTAAAATTTAAAACTTTGTAACTTTGCAAATAACATAGTTGACAAAGGAAGCCCTAAGAACTGGCTGCCTAACATGTCAGTCAGGTTCCACCAATACGAAGCAGTGTCTGCACAAACCGCTGAAAGGGAGGAAAGGTTTGTCTGGCTTAGGGTTCATGCTGTGGCTGTGGCCGGCTTTGTTTGTGATGGGGGTGGGCAGAGGGCCCTGGGGGTGGCGGCAGAGCTGTGCGCCCCAAGGCAGTGGGGAAGCAGAGAGGAAGGAAGGGCTGTGTCTCCAGCCCCCCGGGGACGCCCCCAGCCACCTCCCGCGCCCTCCTTCCTTGCTGTCCCCCCCTCACGGCACGCAGAGCAGGCCGAGCCTTTAGTGCGTGGCCTTTGGGGACATTTAAGATTCGAACCACAATGCCTGAACAGTATAAGAAAGATGAGAATTTATTTTTTAAAAGTACACATTTTTTTTTAAAGTACCCATTTTTGAGCTGGGGATAATTTAATCAGTTTTGAATATTTTCATTCCTTGGCTGCCTAGGTTTTTGTTGAACATACGATAACCACAGACAAAGTCATCGCTTTTATTACAGCAATGTAATAAATGATCCTGTACAGTTTTTTGGATCCTACACTCAGAAATACAGAGATCTCTTTCTGGCAAAGGCTTCTGCTCAATCAGAAAAATAAATTGACATCACAGCCTGCAGGGCGGCCCGCTGTATGGCCCAGGGAGGGCCGGGGAGAAGGAGCTGCATAGCCGGTAAGGGAGGGCAGCAGCAGTCTGCAGCTGTCTGCCGAGGGCCTTGCTTCACCCCGGAGCCCCAGCGGAGTCTTCCGGGCAGCAGGAACAGGAATGCACAGTGCTCTTAGTGACTTTTTTTTTTTTCAAAGATGTGTAGGGAAGGAAGGAAGCGGAAATAATGCCCACTGCTGTTGAAGGTGAGCAGTTCTCTAGGGACTAGCAGGTGACACGATGCAGCACCATTCCAGATAATGAGAGATAATAAGAGGAGGCCATGGAGCCCCAAGACAGCATCCTTGTAGGGGTTCTGGGGGAATTGGTGGCAGCTTGGGTTGGGGTAGGCAGTGGGGAGACAGATGCAGACAGAGTCAGGAGCTTCCAGACAAGCTGAGGTTTGCTAAGGCTCCGCAAGTACAGGTGGGAGGAACCAGGACCAGGCCTTACGGCTTATTCATCATTCTAACATGTCAGTGTCTCGTGACTTACGAGCTCCCAGTAAGCATGGTCCTTAGGCCGGCAAATTTTACTACAGTAGTTTTCATTAACTGTGTGAATTAGCTTTATTATGTAAGTTTTGGGTGCTATGATTTCCATCTGTAGCCATGGGGTCTACATTTTGAAGTTATTCACAAGGGTGATGGATTTGAAAGTTCAAGTTCCATTCAAAAGCTCATAGAGGAGGATGGGAACAATGTACTAGGCAGAGCAGAAATAATCGGGGACTATTTCCTGTGGCAGAAATATTTCAGAATTCATGTTCATCTGACTTACTATCTCTTAGATTCAATTGTGTTCTGAAAGATTTAAGGTTACCTCACAGAAAAAACCTGGTATAATCAATCAAACAGATTTTGGTTAGTTACATTGGTACACTTGAGTTTCTTGATACATCAGTGTGTATTTTTCCTTTCCTGCCTAGCTTTATGTAAGTCAGTAAAAGCATTGAATTCCTTTACTTTGACCTCTTCAAAATCCCTTAAAATGCCAAGTCATAGTTCTTACAAGGTTCAGCTCAACTGTCTCCAAAAATAATAGCTGAGAGCAAAAATGTATTGTTGAAAAATAGGAAACCAAGTGAAATCTCCACATTAAAATGGAATCTGACTTCCAGAGTCCTCTTTTTAAATGTAATGCTTAGTCGACTATTAATATTTGCTAGCTATTTTATATTGCATGTATACTTTATTGACGTGTAAAATAAGCATATAAACAACTTTTAATGTGAGTAAAAGCCTTTTATTAAATTAGCTTATGACAGGAACAAATTTGTTTTTAAGAGAGCAATGGAGTTACATGAGTTCTATGTGACTTAATCAGCCTGGCTGAGACCATAGAAATGAATTGTCATTATTCTTAACTGAATCTGATTCCAGTTCCTGTCTTGATCTAGGAGGCTAGTAGCAATATGCCAGGTTCAGTGTGGAGAGGGAAAATATTTTCTTTGTCCTTTTCAATTTCCTTCCTTAGAAACTTAAGGTTTTTCCATGGCTAAATTAGTGCTATATATTTTTCTAGTTTGGTGGAAAATATTTTTAAAAGTAGAATATTTGCCACTTTTCCATTAGTGGGATAAAATACCTGACATAAACAATTTAAAGGAGAAAAGGTTGTTTTGGCTCACAGTTTCAGAGGGTTCAGTCCATGGTCTGCTGGGGCCAAGGCAGAGACATCATGGTGGAAGGTGTGGTGGAGCAAAGTGGCTCCACTTATGCGGCCAGGAAGCAGAGAGCAGAAGAGAAGAGAGAAGGGGTAGGAACTGTGTGTTGGATCCTCTGGGTGACCTTCTTCCTCTGACCCAGTCCTAACAGCACAAGTCAGTGCCCTCGTGATTCAATCACCCTCCCAAAGTCCCATCTTTAACAGGACTCTTTTGACCCAGCATATAAGAGGTAGAAGAAGATGTGGTCATTTGCTACTGACTTGGCTTCCAGCATATGTGAATGTTCATTGCTGATGATAAATCTGCTGGGGCCAAGTGCCAGCAGTTTGCCAGAATCAGTGCTGGGGACATATACAAGCGGAGTGCTTATTTTGATGTTTAATGGCCCAGATAAAAAACAAAAAAAAAAACAAAAACAGAAACTATTCTCAGAACATTATTCCATCTTCATGACCATAGGTAGGTATGGGCCTAAAAAGCTATCTTAACATTTATTAATTTTTCTTAGTTGCAAAAGTAAGAAAGTGAGGGAGGGAAGGAGCAATGGGGGAATGAGAGAGAGAGAGAGGGAGAGAGGGAGAGAGATGGAGAAAGATTGAAACAGAGAGAGAGGCTGACTTTGCTCTCTGATTTCTTTGCAGGTCTTTTGATTGAAGTTTTTATGATGCTTGGTTATACCACATCTTGTAGAATTTCTCCCTAGTGATACTATTTTGAATGAATTTCTGTTTGTTACAACCAAAAGAAACTTGACTAATAGAAAGAGGGCAGTGACGGAGTGTTTAATACCAATTTTCCTGGCCTCCTTCCCTCACTAGATCAGACCGTGCATTAAAGGCCAGAGGAGAGCAGTGCTCGCTGTGCCATTGGGGTCATGCTGAAGAGTTTCGATTGCTCTGGCTGGACTTCATTGTGTCATCTTGCTCATAATGACAGCCTCCCACAGAAGTGAGGTTCTAGTAAACTTCCCAGGAGGGCTTTACCCTGATAGGGTTCAGGACTCATTGCCTCAAAATATGGCCTTAAAACTTAAAGAAGTTTAAGAAAAAAGCAGAAGCCTGCAGCTCTCATTCACGTTCTCTGGTCCTTCTTGTCCAGAGCAGGCTATGAAAGGACCTTCTGATCTTCCTCTAAAGGAGGCCATGAAACCTCTGTTCTAAGGGGATCTCTCCTGTGTGTGGAGGAGGGGACATCCTTTCCCCAGGGACCAAGACACTGAGGATCTGAGCAGATGAGCCCTTCCAAGCCCCTCTCCCCAGGGCGTCACCCTTAAACTGTACCTCTGTCACCCAGTTCCACCTGCAAGTGCTTACTTCCCAGCACACACAGCTGCAGTACTGTAGGACTGGTGCATTTTCAAGAGAAAAATCTTCCTCTGAGGCTGATGTTAAGGAGACTGAGGTCTCGCTGGGGTCTGTCTTCCCCACTGGTTGAAGGGAGGCATGAAGAAGCTGCTTGTGGCCCAGCTGGGAGAAGGAGTCTCTTAGGGTACCGTGTGAGCACAGGTAGAGGTATCACACCTCTGTGTGGCTTGTGTGTTCTTTGGTGTTTTCATGTTCTACTGCTCTGCCCTGGGGATCTAGAGCTTGTGACAGCCAAATGTCATCGTGGGAGCTGGCCAGGCCAGCATCTTTGGCTCAGGTCCATTCTAGAAAGCAGACCGTCCTCCAGCAGACTCCAGAGACTTTCCTGCAAAACAGCTTCAGCACATTGTTATTTAAGGAGCTCACGTCGGTGTGTGTCCAGTTCTTAACTGAATTTTAAAAATACGGAGATCTCCCTGTTTCTTAGGGTCTTTGTTTGCTGAAGAAGGCGCTCATATCAGATGATGAAACTTAGAGTAAACCAACAATTCTCTTTTCTTGTTCAAATGGTTTTGAATACATGGTTCTCAGATATGAACCCACTGGTGGGTGAGAAGTCGTAGGCCAGGGAGGGCCTGGCTTTAGGGGATTCCATGCAATCAAGTCCATCTGCTCACCCCAAATATCAAACAGAAATGAGTAATGGTGAAAAATGGGAAAGAAATTTAACCACTGAGGCCATCTGAAAAAGATGAGCAGATCCAGGAGTCCCCAGCCACCTCAAGGACTGCTGGATTAGGCAGGCAAGGGCCAGTAAGTATATGAGGCCAAACTGCCTGGCCGGTCATCCTCTGAGGTCTGTGTCAGCAGGGTGGCTCAGGGGGATTTGCTGCAGGAGGGGATACTTTGGTTGCCACTGGGAGGTGTCTCCCAGCGGATTGACCAGTCTGTGAGGCTCCCTAGTTCCTGGAATCTGGGGTGATCACTTAGCACATTTCATTCTGAGGCTTTGTTATTCCAAGTCACCAAAATCAGGACATAGCTGGGCTATGAGAGGTCAGGAAAATCCCCAGTGCAGTTTCCTTCCTGTTTAGGCTGTCGTGTTGGGATCCAAGACACTGCTTGGATGGTATTTTGTGCCTATTATCCCCCAAAATGACGCTAAAGTGAATTCATTAATTTTAAATCTGAAAACACTTTAATTAATTCAGAATGTGAAAGGTTAGCTTGAAAATAAGGTGTGTTGCAGAGGGGAAGGCTGGCACCCCGGCGTGCCGCAGATTGGCTCTGGTCTGTGCAATCCAAGCGAGAGGCTGTCGTTCTGTTACGGATGAAAAGGCTCATTATCTCGCAGATAATTGCACAGATGCAGTGCCAGCGAGGTCGCACTACACAGGGCTGTGGTTTCCCAGCCAGATACATACTTGAGCTAAACAACAGTTAAAGGTGTAGGGAACCAGTTAATGGACTGTAGAGGACCACCAACCCCACAGATACCTCTTGGAACCAAAATATTTGAGGCTGGATGGAGCTAAGAAACTGCACAAGTGAAGAAGAAAGGACCCCCTTTGTTCTGTATGTCCTTATTTGCTTTGTGGATTGCTTCAGTTTTGACATCTCTCCGAAGGTACAGGTTGTCCTGTTAGCTTTTAAAGTCATGCAGCGTAGGAGGATAAGCAGTAAGATTTTTTTAATACCTTTATATCCTGTTTTACATTTTTAAGCTAAGCCTTGAGATTTCAAGGTTTGTGGAAACAGTTGGGATTTTGAAGCCCTTGACATTGTAATTTTCTGGAAAATACAGACGCCTGCAATACGGTGCGTGAAGGTTTGATGGAGGAAAAACAAGTGGGAATGTGACCCCTCAGTTCCATTTCCTCTCTTCGGGAGTGGAGGCCATGCTTGACTTGGTTCTCTAAATCGCAACATTTCTTAATGACTCTGCAGGTGGTGCTATCTGAATTGAAAGGAAATTTTATAGATGACCGCAAAGTCCTTTTCCATTAGAAAAATCATTACCACTTAGATCAAAATGAAGAGTGGATTCTATGATTGCAACAAAGATCAGGCTGACTGTTGCAGTGATCTTAATTATATTTTTGTCCTGTCTCATCTTTACCCAAATTGGTGGAGTGTCCATTATCTAGAGGACAAACACAAGCGTGAAATGTTGAGCTTTTGTGTACAGATGTGAGGAGTCAGAACTTCCGTCCTGGAATTGCACAGGAGTTTTGCAGTTTATTCATATAAATTAATTGTAGCTGATCTGTTTTATGCAGTATGCATTTGTCAGCTGTGTGATGTGGCTTTTTGAAGAGCTTGTGCATGGTGACTGCGGTCTCTACCCACTGTCCTTTCCCCTCTGGACGACAGGCCGCCCTCCCACCGTGACACAGTGGGGAGGTAATCGTGTTCCAGCCTGCTGCAGTGGCTGGGATCAGCGGGGCTGGCCTTATTTCCTCTCACTTTGGATGGAGGCGGGAGGGAATTATCTGTTTTTCTCTTTCCTGGCTCTTCAAGCCTTTGCCTGCAGAGCCGCCTGCAGCAATGTTGCATTTCAAGGTGGAAGCCTGGGGGGTCCAGCTGATGCCCAGAGGTCGGGCAAGCCCAGGGGCCTGGTCTCTTTGAAGTTCCCAGTTCTCCTCACCAGCAGCGCCACTCCCTCTGTGACGCCCTCCCGCCAGCCTGGCCGTAGCACCCAGTGTTTGACTTCGCGAAGATGGAGAGCTTACTTGAGGGGAGACCCTGACCCTTGCCACTTATCTGCCCCCAGAGGGAAGCCTGCTTCGTTCTCTGGAGATGGAGCAGACATGTCTGCTCTCAAACCTGCGGGCCTCTGTCCTGTCAGACACTGCCCACAGCATCTGCCCCTCCAGAGTCGGGGAAGTTGCCCGGCAGCTCTTCCTCAGCCCTCCCTTTGCAGGCTTTCTGTTTCCTAGAGCTACTCTTTTGTCTGTGTTCCCTGCTGCAGGGTAATCTGCCTGTGGGCAGGAACCCTTGTTACTTAGTTATCCAATCACCTAGCTCTTTGTGTAAGGCATTAAACAAAGGACTGAAACAGCTTTTTACTTCTTTCTCTTTTCATTCATTCTTTTTCTTCTTTTCTTAAAAGCAACTCATTGTATTTCCCAGGTTGGTATTGAGCTTTCGGGCTCAAGTCATTCTCCTGCCTCAGTCTCCTTAGTCACTAGGCCTACAGGTATCAGCCACTTCCCGCTGCCTTTTTTTACTCTTGGTTAAGCTAGAGCTTTCAGAGGAAGCTCCGCCTAACAGTTAGGTCCTTAATCTACTCCAGGAAACAGACAAATCAAGAGAAAAATATTTACAAGACTGAAGAATGTGGTTTACTGCCAAATTCCCATCTCTTTGCAGAAGCCCCATGGAAGTTCTCCATGCCAGGCAGCCATCCTCTGGTGCGGAGTGGAGGCGTCCTTGGCAGTTCTGTGCCAAGTTTGTTTAGGAGGCAGCATGGGGAACAGGGCTTTGTCTTCTGAGGTTTCCTCTCTCCTCAGGGCAGGGGTGTGCTGTGAAGGCTGCTGAGGTCCTCTGGCCACTGGCTGGAGGGGCAGAGCAGAGGTGAGGAGAATCCCGGAGCCAGCCACCTGGCAAGCGCCCCTCGGCGGAGGTCATCTGGACTTACAAGGCCTGGGCTGGCTGCTCCAGAGGCCACTCTTAGGGAGGGTTTCTCGATGGGGTGCAGTGGGGGGTGCTCTGGGTGGGGGTTATGAGACCTTGTTGGGAAAAGACAGTTGTAAACAAAGCCTTAAGTAAGGACTGGATAGTAACAGATATTTAGTTACTTTTGATCAGATTCTGGAAAATATCCCTAGGTGCTGACGGGCTGTGGAACCGAAGTTCTGATCATTGCTATAAGCAAGCAGTGTTAGAAAGGTTTTCAACGAGGCAATGCAATTTAAAATAATGCGCTTATTGCCCCCATTTCATTTAGTGATGCGAAGTGAGTACCTACCTCAGGAACACTGGAGAATTGAAATGACTGTCTGATAGCTCCCGGACTGAAACATGCTCAGGAAACAGTGTTTTCTTTTAAACAATTATGTCTAATTATACTTAAGAAATAAAGAGGTTCTTAGTATTTATGAATCAATAAGTGTTCTTTCTGTTTTCCAACTGTGTTTTCTCTCTCAGAGGTCTATTAAATAAAAGAAGAAATGTACTTATTATTGCTTTTAAAATCTTTTCTATTTTTAATTAAAAAAGGCTTCACACTATTAAAAAAATAACCTTGCAAATAATAACCAAACCTAAATAATGGAACAAAAGAAAAAGAAGTCTCAGTCTCCACTGGCAAGCGTTGGTGTTTATTTTTCCATCTCAAGTCCCTTAGGATTTGCTTGAATGGACAGATGAGCAGATTAAGCCATGTGCTGGGAGCACTGAGTGCTTCCTGTGAGTAGGCACTGAGTTTGGTTCTGGAAGTGCAGTCATGAAAGGCGCGATGGTTGGGGAGGAGGGACAGTCATTAATGGAGTGTTTTTTCCAAGGGTGAGAAGGTTCAGGATAGGGAAAGTCATGGCTACTTTAGCGTGGCATCTACCTTCAAAGGGTGGGTGGAAGGAGTTCTCTCTGTGGGTTCAGGGGCTCATACTTGTAATCCCAGCTACATGGGAAGCTGAGGCAGGCTGATGGAAAGTTTGAGGCCGGCCTGGGCAATTTAGTGACATGTCTCAAATGCAGTAAGGACGGGGGCTACACCTACCCAGTGACAGAGCATTTACCTGACATGCTTGGGGCCGGGGCTCCATCCCCAGCACAGCCCCCACAGCACAGCAGATCAGATTAAGGGGCAGAGAGAGGGATGGACAGATATACAGCTCCCTCAGGAAGCGATATGTATACAGACAGCCAGATCCAGGAGGACAGACCAAGGCTTTGGTAACTTTTTCATCTTCTTAGGCCAGGAGAGGCAGAAAGAATGCTGGGCAGTGATGTCCAGTTTAAGGAGCTTCTGCCGCTTAGCATTTACTTCTGTCAGTTACATCTGAGCTCATTCACAACATTAGACTTCCGGAATTTGGAATAAAAAGTAAATCATTCTAAGAAGGACTAAATCCAGGGGTGCCACTCTGGAGGGAGGAGACAGAGGATGAAGAAATGCAGACGAAGTCAGGAGGCTGAGGTCAGGCGGAGCCCTCTCCTGGGGGGAGAGGACTGCTGGACACGGCAGTGCATTTACTCAGACCATCAGCGGAAGAGGCCATTCACGGAGAATTTAAGGGGAGGGTAAGATCCGGGACAAGAAGAGCATCTCATCTTCAGCAAAATGCCTTGCCTTGGTGGGTACACAGGGAACAGAGGGGCAGTGTCTTATCTCAGGGGAAGGCCAAGTCACTTTGTGCATCACCTGCCCTCTCTTGGGGCCCTGCCAAACTCACGGGAAGCAGTGACCTTGTGCTAGGTACCCAAGGGACTGACAGCTTTACTCCCAACAGAAGGAGATAAATATTTATCTGTGCTACTTGCAAAATGTGAAGAAATAACAACAACAAAAAGAACAAAAGAACTGTAACCGCAACATAAAGGGTTTAGATTAAACTTTACTGAAAGCTTCATCCTGCCAGTTATTGAAGGCCCACCATAGGCCACAACAATTCTTTGTTTGCACAGATGTTGGGCGCTGGACCATCTCCTGGACCCCTGTGTGCATTTCTTTCTAGAACCCAGTCCTCGGGAAAAGTCCTGCAGTCATTTTAGCACCGTCTCCCCCTTTGTAGCTAAGCCCCTCAGTGTTGGATCCCATGTTCATCCCGGCCTGTCTTCAGCAAGACCCTCCCTCCCTGATTCCTCTTAGTAACTTTGCCCCACTAGCCCCCTGCCCAGGTCTTTGGCTATTAATTCCTGCTTGTCTATGATGCATTTGGAGCTGAGTTTCTCCCCGCCCTGCCAAACCCCGCCACGTGGTCCCTGCGCCATGCTGGCTGCTTTAGTGCTTCACAAGTATCTTAAGTAATTTTTTCCTTTCATTTGGTGTTGGCACAGGTGAGGGAATTTAGGGTTTGTCACCGATTGCTATTCTTTGAATGATTTTAAATCTTTCTTGCTGTTAAATCCTTTAACACTTCTTTTGCAAGGCTGGTCTGATTGGGGTTTTTAGGGAATAAGGTCTAGTAGACCAGTGGTGGTGAATCTATGGGATGCATGTTTTCTTTTTAGACAAAAGATGTTAATGTGTGAGTTGTTTTTTCAAAATGAAAGCTTCCGTATTCAGGTTTAATTGCAGTGTTGGCGCTTTGCGATAACAAGGTGGTTTTGGTGTTCCATTCTAAAACATTAACGTCACTGGCAGACTTGGTCATGAAGCCCAAGGGCAGCTGCAGAACTGCTGTTGGGCTGAGGAGCAAGGCGTTTCTCAGGGCGCAGGAATACTTTGCTTTAATGGGAAGGGGTTGTAAATTCAGGAACCTCTTGGGCGAGCAGCCCCTGTAGCACACAGGGATTGCTGTCCCCCGTTGTCTCTGTGGGTCCTTGTCATTTGATGGTGAATTGCTGAGGGAAAAACCTAACCAGTTTGGCTCCCTCCAGCCTTGTCCCTGGAACACATGCAGCACTGTGCTGTCCTTCCTTAGAAGGCCAGTCTGATACGCTGCTGTGAGGACCCTAATCAGCATCACACAGTGCGTGGCAGTGTGACTCTTTGCTCTTATCAGAGTTTCCATCTGTCACTGCTTCCTGCTTAACTTTTCACTCAGCCCGATGCTTTCTGAGCAGTTCCAGGCAGAGCGCCTGCAGCCCCAGGCCCATCTTTCCGCTTCTCTGTGGACCAGCGTGATCTCCGCGTCTCCTACAGCTCCTGAAGCCTTAGTGGCCAGCTCACCTCAAGCCAGGCAGGCTCAGTCCCCATCATGCCTCCTTTACGAGTTAGCTTGGTCCTAGCTTCAGTGGGTCAGAACTAACGAATCATTTCTCTCTCTTCATATAGCATAAACCATGCTAGGCCAGAGAATCTGCCTTGTTTGCCTTTATATATAAAAAAAGTTTGGGCTGGGGATTTAGCTCAGCGGCATAAGCGCCTGCCTTGCAAGCACGCGGTTGTGAGTTCAATCCCTGGTACCCATAAAAAAACAAACAAATAAACAAACAAACTATAAAAAAAGCTTAACATAACATTGCGAAATGGAAGGCTTTCAATAGAGCTGATCAGGAGGAGATTTTTAGTTGTTGGGCCTCATGCATTGGGTGGGTTAACCACGTCTTTGTCACTGTGAGAGACACCTGGAGTAACCGGCTTCTCGAGGGACAAGTGTGCAGTATGGTGATGCAGGGGCAGGGTTTTCAGTCCATGGTCAGTGGCCGCATGGCACTGGCCAGGCAGAACCTCAGGGTGGCAGCGTGTGGTGGAGCCAAGGAGGGCGAGGGGCTGCGGCCCGCAGGTTCCTTCAAGGCCACGTCCTCAGCAACTTGCGCTGTTCCTCTGGGCTGCACTGAGGGTCTCCGACACCCCCCCCCCCCCCGCACTGCTGTTCTGCTGGCCGGAGCGTTACTACGTGAGCCTGTCCGCACCCTGGGGATTCCCTTGGCGGCGTGGGAGAGATCCCTGAGGAAACATCTGCTTTCCGACATGTGTTTGCTTCTTTCTGAAGGTGCACACGTCTTGTCATCAAAGATCTGGGTCTGTGCTTGGGGACCATGGCTTGAGCTTGAATAGAGTTCCAGCGACAGAGTTCACCAGCTGAAAGGGAGGTCACTGCAGTCAGAGTAAGTGCGCTCCAGTCTCCCGTCTTGCTTAGCTGTGTGCTTTAGGTCTGATTCCTTAAGGCCGGTAAGGATTCGGTTTCCCGTCTGCAAAGCAGTGGTGCCACCCATAAGGGTCGCTGCAGGATTCATCCGCATCAGACTGGTTAAGCAGCTGGGAAGTCTGGAGGGGACCGGAGGTGCACAAAGTGTGGGTGCCGTCACTTTAGGGTTCCCGTGCTTCTATCTTGGGGCTGTCGGGCTCCCGGGGGTGTAGGCTGGCTCCTGCAGAGAGGGGCTGAGGGGACAACGTCCGGCCTTCTCACCACACAGAGAGCTCCAGGTCACCCCGCTGGGGTGCCAGCCCCTTGGGTGGCGGCTCTTCTGGGGCCTCTGCATTCTGCCCTCCCTCCGTGTGGCGATGCCAGGCTGTGTCTCCCTGGCTGGGAAGCTTGGAGATGCTGCCACCTGCCCGGGGCAGGGCGTGGGCGCTGGGGGCTGCTCTCAGGTGAGCACCACCCAGCTCAGGCGTGCAGAAATGCGGCCGTATCCTAGGGTGAAACCAGGCCAACAGCAGATGAGTTTTCAAATGAAAAACGAAGATTGGAAGAGACTTTGAAAATTCACCTTTGGGAAATGGTTGAAAATCGTTGCTTTTCATCTGCGTAAAGTAAATGAGTGCTGGGGTTGGGGGAAGGTTCGCCTGGGTGTGTGGCTCACACCCGCCACACCAGGACAGGAGGGTCACCCTGGTGGGGGTTCCGTGGGTCCAAGGCTGGGACAGCACAAGGCTTCCGACCTCAGGAGCTCGTGTGTAGCGAAGTCCCCAGAACAGTATTTTACGAGACAAGTTTCTGAGACGTTATTAAGAAGCACTAGAGAGATGGCTATACCTGTATTTAAGCAATGTTCAAGACACTAATGGTGGAAGATTACTAGCAAAATGTGCTGGAGCCAGGGCGGAGCAGCCTTGTCAGGCTCAGCCAGAAGAAGGTTTTCCCCAGTGATGTAGGAGCAGCCTCGGTGGGCAGGAGCCGGATGAGAAGAGGGCAGTGTTTCGGGCAGGGAGGGACCCTGAAGCCTGAGCACAGAGCCTGCTGAGGGTGCAGGAGAGGGCTCGCAGGGCCAGCCTGGCCTGGGTTGGGGGCTTCCAAGCCCAGGGATGGAGCTGAGGGACGTGCAGATTGTGTTTGCTGCAGGCCGAGTATTAGCATTGATGTGAGCACTAGTGACCTGCGCTTTGGACTTTAGAGTCACCCGCGCCTCAGCTTCCTTCCCTGTCTTGGGAGTGGGGGCTTTGGACAGGACTCTGACTGGTTGCTGCTCTGGCTGGGCCCACGTGGCCTCTTCCACACATGCTCCTTATTAGCCTGGGAAACACTCATTCCGGTCCTGTGTGCTCCCCCAAAGCTGTGGATTTCAGGGGTGAACGCGCCTCTCATGCCTGTGGGATAAGCTTATGTTTTCAGAGCTCCTTTTCCTTGCTCTCCTCGGATTCCTGCTGCTGTTCATGGGTCACGATAATTACACCTTCTTTGATGAACAGCTCACAAGGACGCAGGGATCCCCCTGAGTAACTCGGCTCACTGCCGCATTTCCACACCCCATGTCCTCCAGGATACACACGGACGTGAATAGAAGTGGCAAAGCCAACCAATGAACTAGCACTAAAATTTAACCACCGTGCTCGGTGCAGTCGAGCGCTCCTATAATCTCAGCTACATGAGAGGGCGAACCAAGAGCACTGAAGGCCGGCCTGGGCAGTAGCTGAAGCCACGACCCAAATGTGGCTCCTGAGGCTCTTGGGGTTAAGGACCGCGAGAGGATGAGAAAAGTAAAGAAAAGACAAAGCTGGGGCCAGGTGGAGCCCTTATCCTCCTGATGGGAGGAAGGAACTTCCGAACTACTGCAGCACCTTCATTTATATACCGGGAAAGATGATGTCAATTTCAGCCCTTCTGCCTAGCAGCCCATTGCTTGGCAGGCCTGGGCCTCTTGCCTCCTTGGTGCTGGAACAGCTTGTTTGCATAGCTTGCTTTGGTCTCTCTGTTTTTGCTGGGCTGGCCTTGCTTTAGCCCCACACATGTGATCAATCTCCAGCTTCAACGGCTCCCAACAGCTGAAGCCTGTCTCGAAAACACAAATTATGAATTCAAAGGCCATCTGGTGTCTGGCCCAGTGAAGATAACCAGCTACTTTGAGGAAAACATGTTTATTTAGAGCTGACATTCTTAGGCTGCCTCTCTGTGTGGCTTAAAGTCTATAGGTAAACAGCTGTTTCTGTGTGTGGACGGAAGGCTGTGTCCTTCCCTTTCTGTACTGAGTCCTGAAATCTGTGTGGTAGGGTTGGAAGGTGAGACTTCTGAGAATTAATCAGACTGGGGTGTTTTCATGAGGATGGTCCCCCTGTGGAGGGATCTGGGCCCTTCCAAGGAGAGGAGAGACCACAGCGGGATCCTCTTCTGCCCCGTGAGGCAGTGACACTGTGCAGCTGTCGGAAAGCTGGAAGAGACTCACTAGGAACAGGACCAGCTGGCCTCAGATTCCAGAACCCAGAGAATCGCATCCCTGTGGTTCGAGCCGGCTAGTTGATTATGTGCAACAGTGGCAGCACGAGCTGCCTAAGGCATGCTGCAGAAATGGGACCCCAAAGATTTGCGTCATTCTCACAGCAGCTCTAGTCAGGAAATAAAACAGCTTATCCAAGTTGTCAGCTCTGCCTCTGATAAAATAGTGTGTGACATGATTAGGTCATGAGGGCGGTCACCGCTTCACACCTGGAACTCGAGCCTCAGGGCCCGGTCCGGAAGGGGTTTCGGGTGAATGATGAAGATGCTGCTGCTCGATCCAGGACCCGTCCTGTCGGCTGCCCAGACTCTAAGCAGGCTTCTTTCCCATCCTTGGTCCTCTACCTCTCTTGTCTCCAATCGTTCACTCTAGACACCTGGCAACTGCAAGTTCTCTATTTGCCTCTGTGCAGTTGTAAGTATGTCAAAAAGCCTGTTGCTAGTTTTACTGTCCGGAAGTCTCCTTTCAAGGACCCTTTGCAATGTGATTCTCATCACACAGGCCTCCGTCTCCAGTCGGCCACTGTCCTCCGCCCTGTGGATGCGCGGTCTGCTTCCCGTGGATAAATTCAGGCAGCGCCTCCCCTCTGCTGCCTTCCCTGCTTCCGCGGGCTCTTCCCGCTGCTGAGGACCCCGCGCGCTCTTTGTTTCATCAGAGTTGAGTCCAGGCCCAGCTCTGGCCGCTCTTCCCGAGGGCTGCGGACACCATCGGAGTCACCTGTGCTTGTTTAATTTTATCTGGGATAATTTTTTGCTGAGAAGGTGTGATTTGAACAGGTTTAAAGATCTGGAAATGAGGAGAGTGAGAGTGCTAATGGAAAATAGGAACCATGGAGGGATATTCTTTTAACCAGGGAACTTGTTGAGTTCAGACATTTCAGATTTGAGATGACGATTGCCAGTCAAGTAGAGAAATGGCCCTGGAGCTTTTGTCTTACGTGGACCAGCACATTCAGAATAAAGATAGTATTACTGAGGACTATCTGAAATGTAGTCTGTGTGCAGACTGAATATGTGAAGCCACAGCCAAGGGAGAATTATTAATCTGTGAGTTTTCTCTTTTTGTGAAGAAATTTTCTTCTTTTTTTCGTTTACGTCAGATGACTCAGCGAGAAGCACTAATGACCTTGATTGAGGTTTTCCTGCCTCATAATACGTCTTCCTTTACCTATAGATCAAAATAAAGAAATTTAGAGGGTACTTTTTATCTCTATAAAGGTATTTTTATAGGGAAAATCCTCTTTTAATTAATTAGTTATCTTTTGTCTTTCTGAGACAGGGTCTCTCTATGCAGTTCAGGCTGCCTTGGGCTCACTTTATAGCCCAGGCTGATCTTGAACTTGCAATGATCCTGCCTCAGCCTCCTGAGTGCTGGGATTACATGTGTGCATCACTATGTCTGGCTTTATTTTATAGAAAAAAGGTAAAACAAAATTTTATAACAAAATAGTAGGGGAATAACAAGTGCATTGCATATTGTTATCTTTAAAGTAGTTATTCAGAGTATAAGATATGGGCATTAAAATTTCTCTAGTGATATTAACACAAACTTTCCTTGTCAGTGAACTCGGAGACACTGGTAGTATAAATGACTCGCATTTCCCCTTTTTCTCTTCTGTCCTTTCCCCTCCCACCTCCTGCTTCCTTTTTCCTTTTGAACAGTTTCTTCCATTTCACAATATCTGTTGTGCATTTTAGACTTTATTTAGTCTTTCAGTTTCTCCCACTAGGGAGACAGTATGCTGTTCACACAGGTGAGTCTAGTTATTTCACTTATGAGTGCGGTCTCAAGTTGCATCCCTTAGGCTGGGGATGTAGCTCAGTGGCACAAGTGCCTCCCTGTCAAGCATAAGATCCTGAGTTTGATTCCTGGTACAAAAACAAAAAAGTTGTATCCATTTATCTCATTTACCTATAAAATTTTCAAGTTCATCTTCTTTATAGCCGAGTAGTAATCCATTATATAAGAAGACCACATCTCTTTAATCTATTCCTTGCTTGATGGGTATTTGGGTGGTTTCCAAGATTTAGCAATTACAAATTGTGCTGCTACAAACATAAGTGGACACATGTTGATGAGGTACGATGTTTTTAATTCTTCTGGGAAAGCACCCAGAAGGGGAATAGCTAAGTTGAATGAAACTTCTAGCTGGCCACTGATTTCCACAGTGGTTGCACCAGTCTGCACTCTCACCAACAGTGCCAAAGACAAATCACATGATCATCTCAATAGATGCAGAGAAATCATTGGACAAGGTCCAACACTCATTCATAATAAAAACCCTACAGAAAATTTGATGGTATTTATCTCAATTTAATAAAAGCCATCTATGATAAACCAAGAGCCAACATTGTACTAAAAGGACAGAAACTGAAAGGTTTCACTCTGAAATCAAGACGAGGGTGTCCACTGTCTCCACTCTTATTCAACATGGTCCTGGAAACTTTGCCTGAAGCAATTAGACAATAGAGACAAATAAAAGGAAAAAGAGTAGGAAAGGCAGAAGTTAAGTGACCATTATTTGCAGATGACATGTTACTCTACATAGAGGACCTCTTTTCTAAGTGATAATGTGGAGCATTTCTGTAGCTCTGTTTTATACTGGTAAGACACTGAGAGTGTGTAAGGAAACCAACAGGTCTGCTCCCAGGAGGGTTTTAAATTCCCCTTGTAGGGCAGAGGGCTGCGGCTGGGAGGTGCTGCAGGCTGGGCCTTTACGGCAGCAAGTCTCCCCTGAGTGTCACCGCTGGCTCGCCTGCCTACGGGGTCACCACATTCCAGCACGTACCTTCAGTACGGGGCCCAGGAACCTGCATTTTACAGCGATCTTTTATCCATTAGTAGAGAATATGTGTGGCAGAAAGGAGTGGAGCGAATAGCAGAAGAGGGAGAGCAAGAGTAAAGCAGGCGATTGAAACCCAGAGGTGGAAATAGGAGAGTTTCCCTGGAAGCAACCGGGTCCGTCCATCACCAGGGTGAGAAGGCAGAGACCCACCCCTGGCCAGCTGGGGACCCAGGGGCAAAGGGTGCAAATCATGTTCTCAAAGGCCCACCTGCTAAATAAAGGCTCGGTTCCAAATGATGGTTTGGACCTGTGGGAGGTGGGCCTGTGGGAGGTTCTCAGGTGGTAGGGTGTACCTGAGGGGGATTCTGGGGTCCCAGCCCATGCTGTCATCTCTGCTTCTGAATGTAACAGTCTGCTCTGACATGTGGTCACTACTCCTCACCAGAGACCCAAAACAGTGGGGCTGCCAGTCCTGGGACTGCACCCTCCAGGGCCATAAGCTGGATGAAGCCTTTTTCTTTATAGACTACCTGGCTCAGGAATTGTACTGACACATAGGTGATGTCAGAGGCCCAAGGCCTAGAAACCAAGAGGATTTATGCTTTGTTCTCAGTCTTAAAATCAGTGTTGGGGTGGGCCAGTGTCCATCCCAGATCATCAGCCAGAGAGAAAGAAAGAGCTCTTTTCAGCTGACTTCTGATCCATCCAGGCTTCGGCAGGTGAAGGGAAGCCTGTCTGGGCTGGAGGACGGGCTGCTTCACTCGGTCTGTCCACTCCAGTGTCAGTGTGACCCCAACGCTCTCATGGCTCAGGCACAGGGTACCGAGCGGTGTGCCTCTCACACCTGTGGCCCCGTGAGTCAGCACAGAACCGTGATGTCTCCTGTCTTCAGCAAGGTGACACGGTCATGTCCGCTTGGGGATGGGGACATGATGACAATGCTGCAGCTGTGTCCTGGGCAGGTGAAAGGAGCTGCAAACCGCTGCTGTCACGCAGGGGAGGAACGCAGCTGGCTTCTGGGTGGCAGCTTATGGTGGGGTTTGAAAAGTAAATCATTGATAGGTAACATTGATAGTTATACAATGTCTCCAAGATGCTCTATTAAATATCCTTAAATATATGACAAGGATGATTTTTCTGCTCCCAGAGTCTGGAATCTTGGAGGAGAGCAAGTCTTTCACTAGAAAAATGCTTGTCAGAGGCAGTAAAGGTGAAGTAATTGCTAATCTCCATGCTCAGCAAGGGTGGGAGACAAAGAGGTGGAGAGAGAGAGAGAAGTGAATTATCAGTGACAAAGGTATAAATATTCATGAGTGGTCAGTTCCATCAAAGTTATGTCATGGGCTGGATCATACTGAAAGGTCATTATTAATCTCCTGCAGATTTTGTTGTTTACATATAAACGAGAAGCTCATAAGACAAAAAATGGTCCTGATAGATTACGCACGATAAGGACGCCTCTCTGATACAGAGCACAGCACCCCCTTTGCCAGTTATATTTCTAAGACACAGTCTTACCCTTCCTCCCTTTTCCCTCCTAATCGACCCCTCCTTTGCTTCCATGGGCCTGGTGTCCCCATTCCTGCCCCTTTCCCCATGCTTTCTCAGCTCCAAGTCCTTTCAGAGTGATGCAGGTGGGTGATCCTTTACTCTGTGTGAGGCTCGGTGCCTTTGCTTACATTTGGAACCATTTAACTAGGTGCTGATGACCACTGCGGGCCTGGACTGACAAGAGAGCTTGGAGGGCGGGTGCCCCTTGCCCTTCCCTCTCTTCTGCAGCCTCACTTAGATACTTGCCAAGGAGAGTACTGCTTTTGCATTGACAAATGTCAGAACTTGCCCCAGAGTTAAACAGGCAAAGATGGCATTGTCCAGCACTGCTGAAACAGGGGTCAGGGCTCTTGCAGTTTGGGAGTGAGCCTGAATTCAGCTCTGAAGACAAGGACAACTGGGAATTTCTAGCAAATGGACCAAGAGAGAGGGTCATTTGGATGGGAACTCCTAGGAATTTGGTTAAGTATCAGTGGTGGGGAGAGGAGGAACTCAAGTTGAGCCAAGTGTTTGGGGTTGTCGCTGAGTCGGATTAGCAGGATTACAGTTGACACTAGACTCAATCACATTCTTTGGTGAAAGTAGGTTCTGAAGGCCAAGGGTGTCCTGGACCAGACAGTCTGGTCAAGGAGAGGACCCTGCTGACCCTCGAGAGCTTTGCTACGCACCTCTGAGGTGTTAGGAAATGTGGACGAGTTCATCCCTGACCCCTGCTCCTTCTCTTTAACAGTCATTGATCACTTCTGTGGCCACGGGTCCACCACCGAGCGCCTCTCACATGCCAGGACCTCTGTCCTCACAGCAGCCTTGCCCGGTCAGTCTGACCACTGGGCGCTCGACAGCACTGCCACTCACTGAGGCGGGCGACTGAGGGGTCAGGCTGACACACCAGAGGCCGCGCTCCGCATGGGGAGCTACACAGCCTGGCCGCGAGCCTCCCTGGAGCAAGGCTCCTCACCCCCACCCTCTCTCTGACAGAGAACACACTCAGGTTTCCGAGCCCGCGCTCCTGTGGAGTCCGGGGCCCGTGTTCTTCCTCTCTCTGTGGCACGGTGTCTCCATGAGGGTCGCTGGACAGGCTCTGCAAAGCCACACAGTCCAGTGCAAACTCTGCATACTTATCAATGCCCTATACCCCTCAGGGACAGACAGTGCTCCCAGAATTCACCTCCTTGGAGAAGGGACACAGAGAAGCCTGTCACTGAACCCCCAGCTTCTGAGCAGTTGTCTGTGCATGTGCTGAGCTACCTCTACCCCGCATGTCTGCAGTAATAAAATAAACCAACATTTAGGGAAGATAATAGTGACTTACAAAAGAAAAAAGGTTTTACAATTTGGATTTTGACAGAGCCGTTCCAAACTGAGTAGTACTTATGCCTCTGTTTATACATTAAAAAGTCATGACCAGCAACAAAGAGGGGCCCTGAATCCTGCTATGCTAGAACAATTTAGGTCATTTTTATGTGCACTCAAACTAGGAAATCATTTCTTCAGAGGTTTAAATACTTTAGTAGTTGTTTTTATGTTTTCTCTAATGACAACATGCTTTAATTTGCCATTGATGTAATATCAATCTCTTGAAACGATAGAAAAGGTTGGATAAACCCAGGAACAAAAACGTGTGCTCACCTTTTGCTTTGGGAGTCTTAAAGAAACCAGAGTAAATCTTCCTTGTGTCACTTTGGAAGCATTTCTTTTTCCTTTTTTTCCTTTCTTTCATTCCTGAAGTACAGACATGAAATGGCTGAAATTTGTGCCCCAGAAAAGCTGGTTTGTAACCTGCGGGGGACTATTTTGCAGGAATCACTATTTGGAGAAATGTCTGGCTCCTTAGAGACCCAGAAAGCTTTGTCCTGATCGCAGGCAGGTGTGACACAGCTAGAAGCCCAGGGTTGCCATGGTCACGGGCAGGCGGAAAGCCTTCAGGTAGCTCAGATGTTGGGGGAGGCTGTGCCCAGGGCAGGGACTCTGTACCCGAGCAGAGAGCCTTCTCTGGGGAGGAGCTCTCTGCCCGGTGAGGGACATTCACTCTTTCCTGTGTTTAAGTTTCATTTGACATAATACTTCTGGAACATTCCATCGGGACATCCCTGTGTTTTGATGTTTACCAAACAACCAATGCAGATCAGGAACACTTGGGTGTTTGGGCTTCTGAATACATTAGTTACTCTCACTTGCTTCTTCAGAAAGAATATTATCTAGCAATTAGAATTGCGTTTTCAAGTCAGTCTGCCAGGTCACAACGTGGACTGTGTGTTCCTCAGCCCGTCTAATTTCGAGCAAGCAGTTTTCTTCCTCTCTGCTTCATCCCCCCCAAATAAAGTAGAAAATGATAATTGATGGTAATTGCGCCTCCCCTGTAGAAGGGTTTCACGGGGATTGAATGAGATAATACAGGTAAAGCACTTGGAAATGGGCTTGGCACAGACTTGATGTGCAGGAAAGCTTAGTTAATGTTTCTGAAATGAGCAACAAATTGAGCTTTGCACATCCAAATGAAGGACCTCATTTGAAAACATGTTTAATTCCTAAGTTTCAAGGGTTTTAAAGCGCAGGGAGAGTGCTGCGTGTACAGGGTGCTCGTGGCCGGTGATGGGGGAGGGAACAGTGGAAGTCCGGGTCTTGGTGGTTCACCTTGCGGTATTAAGGCTGTGAAAGCAGTAACGCTGCAGCAGCGGAGCACACCATTGCTTCAAGAACTTGCTTTACCTTTGGTAAGTTTCGTTCTCGGGGCTGAAGATTTCCTCTATTGTGTTTCACTCCAGCGAAGAGCACAGGATGACGTTGCTTTCCCACAGGCGCGTGGGACCACGTCCACGCACTGTCAGGTTACCTGTTTCCCTGACCCAGTTCCTTGTGAGGGTGAAGTCACACGGAGGCAGGGACACTGTACTCTATCGCCGTGCTCAGCACTGACTCACGATAGCAGAAAAGCCTGAGACTCCCCTGAATCTTGTGGGAGACCTTGTGGTGAAGGTTGGGGCATCCCTCTGAGCTCTTCTCCCCTTGCTGGGAGGGGTTAGGTCTACAGGCCGGGCGCTGTGCTTAGTCTCCAAATTGTGCTTCTTTGGCATAGCAGTGGCTGGAGTGCAGTCATGGGCTACCACGTGCTCTTTCTAATCGTCGGGAATGAACTCGGGAAACGGGCACAGACAGCTGCTCTTCCTGCAGATAAGAGTGTCCTGTTCTCCTTAGCCAGTGCTCTGTTCTGCATCCAGCTCTCCTCCCTCGCTTGTCTCTTGCTCACTGTCAGATAGTGTGGGAAGGACACAGTAGCTTCCAGTGGTCTGGAGAAGGGGTTTTTGCGTCTCTGTCACTGAGATCTTGATTTCACCAAAGCACAATTTAAACTGTGTCTGAGACACAGTGATATAATACGTGAAAAATTATATCAAGTGATTTTAAATATTTGGAAAACTTAATTTTCTCTCATATCCATGCCGCCATGTCCTAGAAGCCAAGATGCCCGAATACAAATGGAAATGAGATGGTTAGAGATACATCAGAGGCCGTGGGCTCTTACGCTTTCTTGCGTATCCTTAGCCCTCACTTTTGGCCTTTCCCTGCTTTCTTGATTTCATTGAGCCAGGCTTCATGTGATGTTTATAAGTGATATGGCTCATTGTCTTCTAATTTATTAGGGCTGGGGATTTAGCTCAGTGGTGTAAGCACCTGCCTGGCAAGCATGAGCTTGTGAGTTTGATCGCCATATGGAAAAAAAAAAGGCATTCATTCACTCTTCTGAACCCAGCCAGATGGCACCTGTCTACTCATTAGTTTTGGCTTCACGATTTTTGACTGTTTCCAACACACATGCGCATGTGTCTTGTGTGTCTCTGTGTAGCTGGAGATAGTTTTTGACTTCTCAGCTACCCAGTCTTGCCCATGGTCAGCAAATACTGCTGAAATGAGAGAGTCTTGTCTGCTTTCTCCCTGGAGAGTTTGTCTTCTGTCAGGCAACTTTGGCTGTATAACAGTGAAAGGAATCATCCTCTAATCTACTTTATCCCCTTTAAGGAGCAGGGACATTTATGGAAGAGACCTCCACAGAGGCATTGTGCGCGTTGGACCATATGCTGAGTAAAGACGGCCAGGGATGAGGGGTAAGGAGCTTGTTCTTCTCTTCAGGAATGAAACTTTCCCTAATCCCTTAATTAATGGACAGCAAGAGCAGCTACCATAGCTCATTATTTGTCCCACATGTTCAAAGATCAGTGGGGACGTATAAATGTTAAGGAAACAACCCAGAGATGGCAGGCCATTTTAGCTTAAGCATGACCTTTAATCATTATGGCACGAAATCTTCAGTGGGGAAAATGTGATTTGCAGATTGAAATGTGTAGGGTGAGCATGTTTGGTCATTAAGAGTTTGCTATCCATTACTTGTGCTAGTTCTTAGGAAATGGTTTTATGTATTTATGTTATGTTTAAAGTTGACTTGTAGTAGCACATAATAATTATACGTATTTAGGTGGTATAGTATACTATACATGCATAATATGTAATGACCAAATGAGGATTGTTAAATTTCCATCTTTTTAAACATTTATTCATTTATTTGGAACCTAAAAACTACTCCCTTCTAGTTCTCTATATAGTTCTCTGTAAATTGCATATTAAGGTGCTGTAAACTGTATTTCCCCCTTTGTGCTGTAGAGCATTGAAACTCGCTCCTCCTATCTTTTTAGATGCCCACTACCGAACCTCTCTCTGTACTGTACTTTTTCTCTTTCCTGATCTCTAGTTACCACTAGTGTATTGTTTTGTTTATTTTTGCTATTGAATGAACCCAGGGCGTGCACACTGGGCTATGTCCCCAGCTGTCCCTCTTTTGGTGCAGGGTCTCTCTAAATCACTAAGTTGTTCAGGCTGCATTCGAACTTGAGATCCTCCTGCTCAGGCATCCCAGAATCCTAGGGTTACTAAGATGACAGGCATTCACCACTACCCCCAGCCACACGATTGTGCTCTTTACTTCTATGAGATAAACATTTTCAGATTCTACATGTAAGTGACAACATGTAGTATCTATGTTTCTGCCTGGCTTCTTCTAGTTATATATCCTCCACTTCCATTCATTTTGCTTTAAATGACAGAATTTCTTTTTTCGGTGGCTGAATAATATCACCACCTTCTTTATCTCCCACCTGCCAGCACACACTTGGTTACCATGAATACTGCAGTACTACACCTGGGAGTGCAGTTATATCTGATGCCTTGGTTTCCTACCCTTTAAATACTTGGCCATGAGCAGGATTGGGCATAATATGGTGTTAAAATTTCACTTTTCAGGGGAGTCTCCTTGCTGGTATCCATCACAGTGGGAAACAGAAACGCTGAAAATGATACCCAGGATTTGGAGGCAGATTTATTTCACATCAATGAACACTGATTGAGATCATCCCCAAAATATCAGGCCCTGATTTCTGGTGGTCTAGAGCTTATATGGGATAGGAAAGCAGGAAGCTGAGAAAGAATGGTTTCTCATTTGGGGACCGGTTCTTAAAATATGCATCACAGTGACCAGCTGTTTCTAAGAACAAAAGTAACAGGACCTATTACCTAGGCAATTGACAAACTGAAATATACTGCGGTGGCATCTTTGGTTACATTTGACCTTTTTTAGTTTCCCTTGCAAATATTTGTTGGGCCTGTTATGTGATCTTCTGAGACAAGGCCCAGCTAGAAGCTAACATGGGGCTGTCGGTGGTCCTAGTATGGGCTCTAGCCCAGGTCTCCAAGACTGAAAATTCCCCCCGTCCTTTATTATAGCTTTATTATAGAGTTGACTCTGACCAGGGAGTGAAGGAGTTATTCTGATCTAGGACAGTGTTCGCTGTGGCTTAGATGCTCATCAAATCTTTATCATTTGCAAGAGCCTTACTGGTTATTTTTTATTTGCCCAGGGCAATCATCCATAGAGCTAAGGCAAAGCAAGGACTGGGGTAAGTGTCCCGAAAAGGCACAAATACCAAGGGCAGTAACACACTGAGTACAGAGCAGTCCTATGAACGGCACCCTCATTCTTCAGCTGTGTTGTCTCCTCAGAATGAGTCCTGGAGGAGCTGTGTAGTCCAGGTAAATTCTCCAGAAATCTGGAATGGTGGATCTAAAGTTGGATTTCTGAAACTGGTAGAGGTAGCTAATATGTACCTGGGTTAAATGTATGTACAAGAGTGTCTACAGTATAGCTAGTCTCTTACTTAAACGTTTGTGGAGTTACGAGTTGTTTTTGTGGGATTATTTTCCCTTCCAGATGTTGTAAAGGAGCTTTTGTGACCTTCCAGCAGGCAGCTTAGGTATAATTAGAAGTACTTTTTTATTTATTTTATTTTTTATTTTAAAGAGAATAAAATGACAATAAAATGAAACAAAACAGTGATAAGACAGTAGAAATCCTCAGTAGTTACTATATTGCATATTGTTAACCTCTAAAGAGTTGCTCAGATTACTGGCTTTGGGCTTGCAAGTCAATCAAACAATACAAGCATTGGGTTGTTTCTTTACTTCAGTTGTTATCTCAGCCTCTGTTCCTTGGAATTGGCCAGTTGTTTTTGGTGGTGGTGGGATTCTTTTCTGCCAGCCCACACTGGCTGGGTCATGGATGTGTGTGGCTTCCTTGCTGATTCTCCCTGACTGGCAGGGCCTCTGCTGGTGCATGGGGGGCTGTGTGGCTTCCTTCCTGGTTCTCCCCGACTGGCAGGGCCACTGTGGGCATATAAAGGGCTGCACAGCTTCCTTCCTGTTTTTCTCTCATCAGCAGGGCTGTTGCTGGCTCACAATGGGGGGCATGGACTCCTTCCTGGTTCTGCCTGGCCAGCATGGCCACCTCTGATATGTGGGGAGCTGCATAGCTTCCTTCCTGGTTCTCCAGACATGCTTTTTAAAAAACGAAACAAGTTTTTGAACCTCTGGGAGGTTGAGTCCAGGTCAGTTGCAAAGAGGGGCTGGCTGATAGTAGCCAATCAAAGGCAGAAGATGGCATTCTTTAGGTCCTGGCAGGTGTTTCGGCAGGCTGTGGGTGGCAGAAGACTGAGGCATTGTATGTGGAGGACAGTTGTGGCACAATGGGCAGCTTGGAGATCTTGAACTGGCTTTACAGGCAGAAGAGGTATATTTTAGCAGTTTGACAGTCTATTATTTTCTCTTGGGACACCACGATGGGAAGCAGGAGGGCCAGGAAAGCAGGGTGTCTCAGAGAAAAGGTGCGGGTGGCTTGGCCAAATCTGTTGTTAGAGCCAACCTCCAAATAGTGGGAGACCTCTTATCCCCTCGTGACAGTTGAGTCCAAGTGAGCCAGCCTTTTATCTCAGGAACTTTCCAGTTAAAAGGGCTTATAGGAGCAACTCAAAAGCAGAGGAAGGTATCTTTTATATCTAGACATGTAAACTGAGTGGCTTCTGGAGTTAACACTCCAAAAAAAGGTGTATGGGTCAGTAACCACAGAGTGCAAGTGATGGTTGCCCTGTTGATGGCAAAGAGATTGTGCCCAACGTGATTAACAGTCTATCAGGCTCCTGAACTGGTGTAGGCAGCTGAAGGGTGGTTGGAGCATGGGTGTGGTTAACTCTGGAAGCAAGTCTTGGCTCATACCTCTGGGAGGAGAATTTTCAGAATTTCAGGATTGCAGTTATCTGTCTCAGGCTGATGTAGGTGTCATCTTCCTCTTGGAGACAGTATAGGGTTAAATGAGAAAAGCCGACTGACTCCGTGAGATTCCCCCACAGGGTGAAAGTTTGTTCCTGGCCTTCTGCAAGAGGCAAGAGACCCAGTTGTCTCAGTGATGGTAATTTTTTGACAACAGGAATTCTTGAAGGCAGACAGTTCTATTTCATTGTCTACCAGGAATGTCACAGATTTGCTCCTGACTTTTGCAATGACTGCAGCCCCAATGCAGTAGAACTCAGTCTATCCTATCCATTCAGGCCTGATGGGGAAGAGTGGTTTAGGGTGAGGTGAGCTTGTGTAGTCAGGTTCCTTTGTGTCTCACAAATGGAGGAGGCACTGGTCTTTCCAGTGTCCAGCACTTTGCATCAAACATATTGGTTGGCTGCTAAGGCCTAGGGCCTGCCATCATTACCGGGCTGTGAGATCTGAGGAGCTCCCTTAGGTCAGCTGCTATGATGGAGTTGTAATCCGATCTAGGCCAAAGCTTTTTAGCAGTTTTTAATCTGAAGGGGCATTTTTTTGTGTGTGTGTCCACAGCTCTTATCTTTAGTCAGAGGGTATTGTCGTCTATCAAATCAAGATTCTGGGTAATGGTGGTTGATGAGACTTTTGCTCCCCTCTTTGATATCTTTGAGAAACACTCAACTGGATTGCTTTAGTTAGGTCAGGAAATCTTTGGGAAAGGCCATGGAAACCCATTCATCAGGGCTGACAGTCTAAGTTTTCCTTAGTCAAAATGTGGAACTAGAAGGAATTGCTGACAGTTACCTCGGGTGGGTGTTAGATGACTGGCGATCTGTCCAGGATAGGCATAACCATGAAGCAGAAGGTTCAGTGGCCAAATGTAGGCAATGGCTGGCTGGAACCAGTTCAACTGGCTGGAGGCAGATGAATTAGGAGTGGGGAGTGAAACTATAGTGTTGGCAGGAACTGCAGCACCCAACTAGGGTGCCAAGGTGGAATTCTCAGGAAGTAAGGGCTTTCCCCCCACTTTTTTCCCTTTGAAATGCAGGGAGTGGTTTGATTTCATTTTAAACTCTGTAAAAGTACTTTTTCCTAAAGTCAAAGATGGTGAGTTTTGAACAATTCCCATCTTTGACTTCCTACATGTATTCTGGGTACCCTTGAAAGATAGTGAATAGACAAAGAGTGGGTGCTCCTTAGTGAGAGACCATTCAGATACCCACCTGGCTATGCCCTTTGCGGAGACTTAGGCACAGTTCAGCTAAGGAGGGTGTGAGGCCTCTGTTATGCCATATATGGATTGCCAAGGAACCGTAGGTGAGGGCCTGGTCAGTGCCACCTCAATCAGTGCTTCCCAGTGTTGGTGCACAGATGGAGCAGCCTATTGCTTGTGCTGTCCTTTCTACACACTCATACATTTATTAAGTAGGCACTCAGAGGTGGGACATTGTAACCTCCTTCCCTTCAGTGTGTTCCTGACTAACAAGAGGAGCTCAAGCTCTCCTTCTGTTTGAGCTGAGCAGGAATGACAGATAGACTAACTGGGGTGCTCCCAGGGTCTTACTAGAATCAGGAAGACAGACAGACAGCATTCTCCTCCCTTTGGGGTCCAATGTGAGCCACCTAAGCAAAGAGCTAAGAATCCTCCTCCAAATCTCCAGATGGATTTGAGAAATCTCAAGGGCATACCTTTCCATTGGGATCTGGAGAGGTCCTTGCTCCATTTGTGAGGGCACAATTTAGCTAAGGAGTAGCTCCTTAGCTAAATTGTGAGGGTCAGTTTCCCAGCCTGGTGCAGTGGCAAGCAGAAATACCAAAGTGACAAGCAAGATTTGGAGGCAGATTTATTTTACATTGACAGGCACTGATTTGGATCATTCCCAAAATATCAGGCCCTGATCTCTGGTGGTCTAGGGCATATGTGGGATAAGCAGTCAGTTGGGGATTGGTTCTTACAATATGCATCATAGTGACCAGCTGTGTATCACAGTGACTAGCTGTTTCTAAGAAGTAGAAAGTAACAGGAGCTGTAACTGGAACTATTACCTGGGGAACTAACAAACCGAAGTATACTGGCTGGGAGAGCATCTTCTGCTACAGTACTAATTCACATTTGCACCAAAAGCATGTGGGTTTCCTTTTCTCTATGCTCTTGCTGGCATTTGCTGTTTTGTTTTCTTTCTTGATCAGCATTGTAACCAGGGTGAGGTAATAGCTTAATGTGGTTTTGTTTTGCATTTCCCTGATGAGTAGAAATTTGAACATTTTCTCACTTATCTATCTGGATATCTTCTGAGAAATGTCTATGCAGTTTATCCATTTTAAAATCAGATTTTTTTTACAGCTGAACTTTTTGAATTCTTTGTGTATTTTAAATATGAATCCTTAATCGGATCAATAATTCATAAATATTTTCTACCCTTTTGAAGGCTGTCTTTTCACTTGGTTAGTTTTTGTCATTTACTTTTTTCTGTGTGGAAACTTCTTCACTTATATAATATTATTTATCTACTTTTGCTTTTGTGGTCGGTGCTTTGGGATCTAATCCAATGTATTTTGTTTGCTGTCTTGAAGTGTTTTTCCTCTGTTTTCTTCCAGTAGTTCCATAATCTTAGGTTTTATGTATAGGCCATAGATGCATTTTGAGTTGACTTTTGAGTATGCAGACAAATACAGTCTCCACATGTGGATATTCCATTTTCACAGCTCCATTTTTCCAGACTTCCTTTATTCCAATGCATTGTTTGGCACCTTTGTCAAAATTAGTTGGCTGCAGATGCTTAAGCTTATTTTTGTGTTTCTTATTCTGTTCCTTGAGTCCATGTGTCTACTTTTATGCTAGCACCATGCTGTTTTGGTTACTGAAGCTACAGAGTGTATATTTTGAGGTCAGAGATTGTGATGTCTCAGGCTTTGTACTTTTATTGCAGATTGTTTTGGCTGTTCTAGGTCTTTGATAGTTTCACTGAATTTTAAGATTATTGTTTCTAATTCTGTTAAGAATGTCTTTGGAATATTGATGGAGATTGTATTGAATATGTAATTGGCTTGGAAATTTACAGACATTTTCAGGATAGTATTTCTAATCTTTGGACATATCTTTCTGCTTTTTGTGTGTCTTAAATTTCCTTCATCACTGTTTTGCAAATTTCATTGTAGAGCTCATTCACTTGCTTTTTAAAATTTATTCCTAAGGATTTTACTTTTGGTGGTTGTTTTTAATGGGATTGCTTTCTTGATTTTTTTCCTAGCAAGTACGTTACTGGTGTATGAAAATACTAAAAATTTTTACATGTTGATTTTGTATCCTGAAAATTTTCTGAATTAATTTATTAGTTTTAACAATTTTTTTTTTGATCTAGTCCTTAGAGTTTTTTTGAGACAGGTCTTGCTGTGTGCTTAGACTGGTCTGGAGCTCACTACACTGCCCAGGCTAGTCTGGAACTCCCCATATACCTTCTGCCTCAGCCTCCTGAATGCTGGGATTACAGGCTTGTGGTAATCTGCCCCGCCAGGCTTTTCTATGTATAAAATCATGTCATCTAAAAAAAGGGATAGTTTGACTTCCTCCTTTCCTATTTGAATGCCTTTTATTTCTCTCTTACCTAACTGTGGTAGTATGTTAAATAATGACAGTGTAAATTTGTCACATACTGCTTTTGTTGTATTGACTTAGATTTCTTTTATACCTAATTTGTTTAAGCTTTTTATAATCATAAAGGGACATTGTTTTTTTTTCCCTTTTGAGGCAGGGTCTTGCTGTGTAGTTTGAACTGTCCTCAAACTCACAGTGATTCTCCTGCCTCAACCTCCCAAGTGCTAAGATTGCAGGTGTGTGCAACAAGCCTGACTTGGGACATTGAATTTACTCAAATGCTTCTTATGTCTCTGTGGAGGTGATCACGTGAATTTTGTCTTTCATTCTTTAAGGTGATATTATGTTCATTTAATTTCCATATGTTTATTTGTGCATCCTGGAATAAATCTCACTTACTCATGTTATATTGTTTTTAAAAAGTGCCATTGGATTCAATTTGTTAGAATTTTGTAGAGAAATTTTACATTATGTTCATCAGGGTTATTGCTTCATATTTTTCTGATTTTGAAGTCAGGGAAATGATAGCTTTGCAGAGTTTGGAAGAGTTGCATCTCTTCAGTTTTCATAAAGAGTGTGAGATGAACTGATGTTAGTTTTTAAAACATGGATAACCTTTAGTAGTAACTATCCTCCCTTGGGCTTTTCTTTCTATGTCTTCAACTGGTTATCTTTTTGCTGGAGTGATCCTCCTGCCTGACTTGATCCACTGCAGGTCTCAGTTATATTTTTTATTTTATGAATTGAATTCTTCACTGGCAAGATTTCTCTTTGGTGCCTCTTTTATGGTATCTATCTCCTTGGTGAATTTCTCATTTAGATCATAAATCATCTCCCTTATTTTACTGAACTGCCTGTATTCTTTTAAATACCTGAGATTCCTTAAGGTCATTGCTCTGAATTACTTTTCAGTCATTTTATATCTTCCTTTTGTATTTGGTCTCTTCTGGGACAATTACTGTGTTCCCTTGGGGTGTCATCCTTCCTTGCTTTTTCATGTTACTCGTGTCCCTGAATTGATATTTGTAGGTCTAATGTAACAGTTTTAGGGTCCTTTTCTTTCCTTTCCTGTGGCTCACACGAGGGCATCAGGGGAGGAGGACCTGTTCACCTGTTCATCAGGGGAGGAGGACCCTGTTCATCAGGGGAGGAGGACCCTGGATGGCCCAGCAGGGTGGCCTTCTCGCGGAGTATGCCTTGGTGCTGGGCTCTGAGCTGAAGTGTTTGTGGCTGTGTGGCCGGGTGTGCCTTTGCTGGGGCTGGGTCACCTCTTGTTTCCTATGGGGTGCGGGGCAGCTGCCCACCGATGCCTGCATGAGCCTCCAGGCTGTGTGGGTGCTCGATGCACCATGCTGCCTTCCGACCAGGTGACAGGTTACCAGGCCTGTGACTGGCTCCTTCATTTTCCCCATAGAAATACATAAGCAACTTGTTATTTTTTTCAGTATTTTTTTATGTATGATTTAAAACACTGCCAAATACAGTGTTACTAAGATTTTTCTCCTGTGATTTCTTCTACAATTTTTAGTAATTTTAGCTCCAGCACTTTAGTTTGACTCACTTCTAGGTTTTATTAACTTTTTTTTTTTTTAACATTTTAGCATGGTATCAAGGAATGAATGAGGTCTATTTTTTATAATAAAGCTACCAATTTGCTAGCCTAATTTACTGAAAAATATTATCATTTCTCCATTGATTTCCTTGGCACCTTGGTTGAACTCAATTGACCATACATATGTATGGATCTATTTCTGGGGTCTATTTGGTTGCATTCAATTATATGTCTATCTTTATGTCAATATCACACGTCTTGATTAATGTAGTTTTATAATACACCTGCAATCACAAAGTCCTCAAACTTTGTTTGTTTAAAAAAATAGTTTTGGCTTTTCTAGGTCTTGTGCATTTACATATAAATTTTATAGTCAGATGGTCAATTTCTATCAGAAGCCACTAGAATTATAATTGAGATTGCTATGAATGATTGCTATCAATTTGGGAAGGATGAAATCTTACCAATAATTGACTTCATCTATAAAGGTGATATATCTCTTCTTTGTATGTCTTTAAGGTTTCTTTCAATAATGTTTTAGTGTACAAGTCTTAGATAGTCTTTATCAAATTTATCCATAACTTCTTTAAAATTTTTGATTCTGTTTTTAAAGGGTGGAGTTTTAATATTCTTTTTTGCTTAGGCTGTTATTTATAGTAATGCAAATGCTTTTTATTGACTTTGCAAACTTTGATAAACTCCATAGTCAATTCTATAAAGTTTTTTTCAGATTTCTCAAGATATTCTCCATAGATGCCCATGTCACTAAGAACAAAGACAATTCTATGTTCCCTTCCCATCTGTGTGGCCCTGTTTCCTTCTTTCTTGCATGCCCTGATGACATTCAGTTTAATGTTAAGTGAAGTCGACAGGATGATTTTTTTGAATTCTGTGTTGTGTGCTGTAGATTTATATATTTTTAAACATATTTCCCTTGTTTGTTCATTTGACTCATTTCCTGGGAATACCAGAGGAGACTTTATTCTGTGGCTGACTTACCTCTAAGATTGCGAGGATGCATTTTTGAGAGTAGAATTCATCCCGTGTTGGGGGGCTGCTGCCTCCTTCCTGAGGCCACGACTTACCCCCAGCAGGTGACCTCAGGACTGCTCCGCTTCCTCCCGCTTGTGCGGAAAGTGGGGCTCGGCTGCGCACACTCGGGGACCCTTTGCGGGCCATCAGGGCTCCCGGTGCATCTCTGCTTGGCAGTGTTCTCCTGTCTGTCTCTGCCGTATGACTTGCTGCTGCTTTCAGTGCCCCACAATCCCCACTTAGTCCCCTCTTTCATTAGCTGCATCTGCATAATACCCGGGGGCTCTGCCGATGGAAGTCTGGGGGGATGTGACGCCTCCTCTCACCAGTTGCTCTCTTTTTAGGGTTCACTGTTTCACAGTGACTGTTGTCCAAGGTCTAGAAACTGTTATTTCATACGTATTATTCACTTATAGTTGTCTATTATAAAGGGATAAATCTTGTTCCTGTTATTCCTTTATGGCCAGAAGCAATTCTTTTAATTCATCAAAGTTGCCAAATCTATTAGGACTCATTCAGTTAACTCACTCACAAGCAGGAAGTGGACTCACTCCTGAAATAGCTAAAATATGAAACAACTCATCTCTGTGGGAGGTCGGCCTAGAGAAGAGGATCAGGAACTTAAACCATGAGGTGAAGCACACATCCTCCATCTCTCGCCTGCTCACCTTCTTGTATCGACTTGGTTTCATGTTTGTCAAAACACCTCTCTATAGAGAGGCAAGCAATGGTTTGCCAGCTCTAAGCTTATGTGAAATGCTGAATGTTCGTACTGGAGGAGAATGAGTGTCTTTCCTGGTAACTCTGGCTCCCTTTTGCTTGACGTACGCATGCCCTGGCAGTGCTTTCCTGTGAGTCACTTAATCACTGTCTTGGTCACCCGGCTGCTGTTGTGTTGCAGAGCTGTGTGAGCATCATTCTTACTTCCCTTAAACCTGCCCTGGGAAGCATCCTGGCCATTCCGATCTGCCCAAGGCAGCCGTGAGGTAGTGACAGCAACCTACCTAATAAAAATAAACATCGTGTGCTGAGGTTGCTAAAATCTATGTAAAAATGAATCTTCTACCCAAAAAATTATAAAGAAGCAAAAATGAACTTTTTGTTAATTTTTTCTCGCATCTCTTAACTGCGAAATTCTATCTAGTGTGCAGTGAGCACTTAGTTAAGGTGGAAAAGGCATTAAATGTGTCGGCAGGAGACCGGATGCTGTCGGGGGCGGGAGGCTTCCTCAGGACCTGTGCCCCCCAAGGAGGGCTGCAGGGTGCCCCCGTAGGCCCAGCGCTTGGCTGTGGCAAGCAGGAGCAGGCTCGGCCGCCGAGCGCTCGGGCTTGCTGCCCACCAAGGCCCCCTGCCCATGCTGGCCGGAGACTGCAGTTCCTTACTCTGGGGTTCCTGATGTCCTCATGTTGCAAGTCCCCAAGACCGAGCAAAGAGGATGATCTACTCTGCATCCAAGGAGGAAGCGATGGACCTTTATGACCCCACATCCAAACTGCGCCAGGCAACTTCCTCCACGCAAGCGCGAGGCCGGGGACACTGGGGAAAGGAAGCAAGGTCCATCTCTCCACAGGAGAGATGCCAACAGCTTCACGAACGTGTCACTTAGTCCGCCACGAGGCTCTCTTGGTGGAACTTTATAGGCATAAGCACTTGGAGTTTTTCAGTTTTTTCTTCCCATAAAAAGTTACCCAATTTGTTGTCTAAAAGACACCGGAGGCTTAATGCTGCACTACAGAAATACCATTAATATACTTTCATAATAATGATAATTGATTTTCTAGTATCCTTTAGAAGTGGGAGAAAAATCTATGAATATGTTGATAGCCTATACTTCAAACTTTGGGAAAGACTTCTCATCAGTTCCGAAAATAGAATGAAACAAGTAACTGTAGCTTTGGCCTGGGCTGGTCTGGGCCGCTCTTCTGTGTGAGCAGCCTTTGAGGCGCTGTCCAGCTCAGCCGGTGCAGAGAAGAGTTACACACATCTTGGTCTCTTTAAAAAGTGGCCTGTGACACCTACGCAGATACGTTTTAGATACTTTTATACTTTGCATAGACATTTCTAAAAATAGAGAGATACATTTAGAAAAATAACTATAATAGTTAATTAAAATAATCTTGAGTCACTGTTGGTTTTATGTTACTAACAGTGAAATACACATCACGATGGTAGCTGGTATCTCTTCTCAAGCGTAGTATGTTTACTTTAGGGAAGATGTAGAAAACAGTTAAAAATACTTTCTTTTCCAGTTGTCTTAATTTTAATTTTCCTTTATTTCACCATCAAAATAAGTACATAAATAACCACAAATAAAAAATATATAAACAATGGTTTTGCACGTTTCTTTAGCTTTAAACTTGAAGTTTTTTTTCTAAATATTTTTTTTTTTTTGTCAAAAGTGTTCATGAAACCAACTCAAACAGCACAGAAGTTGAACATTAAGTTTCTGTCCCATCCTGGATCCCTGGTGCCTAGTAAGAGTAAGTCACAGATTTTAGGGACTTTATGAAGAAAGTTGTGCATGTTCATTGCTAGGTGCTCACACCAGGGTTTCTGACGGGAGCTTTGGGCTGTAAATTGAGAATTTGCCTTTCCAGTGGTTTCCTGGGCAATGCTGAAGACAGTGGTCTGGGCTCACACTTCTAGAATCATTCAAATTCATGCATTTAAAAATAAAAGGATGAAATCACAAAGGGTGATCCCATAAAAATCCAGAAGATCATCAATACCTACTTTGAGAAATTTTAATAAGACAGAAAACACAGAAGAAATGGACAGATTCTTAGATACTTATTAATTATCAAAGTTGTATGAAAATTTAAAAATTCCAAATAACCCAATATCAGTCAATGAAATTGAAAATGTAACTAAAAATGTACCAACAAAGAAAAGCCCAGGTCCTGATGGATTCACTGTTGAACCTGAAATGAAGTATTACCCTGATACCAAAACCAGAGGACTCAACCAAAAAAGAGTACTGTAAGCCAATCTTCCTAATGAACATAGACACATAATTCCTCAACAAGACACTAGCAAACACAATGTAGCAAATCATCAAGAAAATTATATACTATGACTAGACAGTATCCATTCATAAAAACTCTAAGAAAATTGGAATAGATTGTCTTTATCTCAATCTGATAAAAGCCATCTATGACAAATCTAAAGTCAGCATATACTAAATTGTCAAAAACTGAAAGCTTTCACTCTAAAATCAGGAACAAGAAAAGGATGTCCACTATCACCAATCCTATTCAATATGGTTCTGGAAACGTAAGATAGAGCAATTAGACAAGAGAAAGAAATAAATAGAATAAAGATAGGAAAGGGAGAAGTTAAATTATTTTTATTTGCAGATGTCATGATCCTCTACATAGAAGACCCCAAAAACTCCACCAAAAGACTTCTAGATTAAAAAACCAGATTCAGTTGCATAGACAGATATAAAATCAATAGTCAAAAATCAGTAGCATTCTTGTACACAATAACAGAGAGAGGGAGAGAAATTAGGGAAACCACGCATTTTACCATAGCATAAAGTAGTGAAATACTTTAGAGTCAATCTAACAGAGGAAGTAAAAGATCTCCATATTGAAAACTACAGTACTCTGAAAAAGGAGGTTGAAAAGAATATCAGAAAATGAAAAACTATCCCTTACTAATGGGTAGGAAGACCCAATACAGTAAAAATGGCCATACTCCCAAAACTGTTATACAGATTTAATGTGATCCTGACCAAAATACCATTAACATACCTCATAGAACTAGAGATAACATTCCCAAAATTCAGAAGAGACCTAGAATAGCAAAAACAATTCTGGTAAACAAAGGCAAGGCAGGGAACATCACAATCTCTGTCTTGAAATTATACTACAGAGCTACTGTGATAAAACAGTATGGTACTGGTAAAACAAACAAAACAACCACAGACCTGACAATCAATGGAACAGATTAGAAGAAACAGAAACAACTTCATACTCACTCAGCTTATGTTTGACAAAGGGCCCATATAGGTTTACTGGGGGGAAGATAGCCTCTTTAATAAATGGTGCTGGAAAAACTGGCTTTTCACATGCCAAAAACTAGACTCATGTTTACCACCTATACATGCCCTATACTAAAATCAAAATGGATCAAGATCTAAATATTAAAACAGAAATCCTAGATATCCTGGAAGAGAAAATAGGTAGAACTCTTGAAGACACATGTGCAGACAAAGACTTCATGAACAAAACCCAGATTGCACAGGAAATACTACAAGGAAAAAACAGGAAGGATCTTATCTTACTAAAAAGCTTTTTCACAGTGAAAGAAATCACCAACAGAGTGAACAACAACCCCCTGAATGGGAAAAAACTTAGCCAGTTGTTCTTTAGACAAAAGACTAATATGTAGAATAATAAAGAATTGAAAAAAGCCAGATCTCCAAAATTTAAAGTATCAATAAAAAATGGACATCTGAAATGAATGGATGCATCTCAGAAATACAAATGGCAAATAAATACATGAAAAAAATGTTCAACATCAGTGATCATTCAAGAGGCAAATTAAAACATTGCTGAAAACCATGTCACTCCAGAAAGAATGTCTGTTATCAAGAAATCAACCAATAACAAATGCTTGAGGGGTTGTGGGGGAAAGGAACCCTTTTCCACTGCTGGTGGGAGTGTAGACTGGTGCAACCACTGTGGAAATTAGTGTGGTGATTTCTTAAAAAAACTGGAAGTGGAAGTCCTATATGACCCAGCTATTCCCCTTCTTGGTATCATTACAAAAGAATTAAAAGTATCATACTATAGAGATGTATGCTCACCTATGCTTGTAGCAGCAGAGTTTGTAATAGCTAAATCTTGGAAACAACTCAAATACCTCTCAACCAATGAATGAATAAAAAATATTTTTTTTATACAACGGAGTACTACTCATCCATAAATATGGATAAACTGGAAACATTTCTAGCTAAATGGATAGACCATGAGACCATACTCTTAAGTGAAATAAATTGGACATACATGTGTAAATACTGCATTGCCTCTCTGGTAATGAAGATAAGAACCAGAAGTATGTTAGATATTGTGAAATAGGAAGTAATTGGAAATGAGGAAGGGGAGAGGAATTGTTGGGGGGAATGGGAAGAAAAGAGGAACTAGGGTGTATCAGGTTCGAGTACAAATTCCTTATGATCGATGTGATCATTGTGGTTATCCAAATTGTACAGATGCACTTAATTAGAATTAAGAAAAAGGAAACCCGGGCGTGTGTGAGGAGGTCCTATAGAAGGAATTTTGTGATTAGCAGCTTAGATCTGACGTGTGTGCAGCATGAACTGGAAACTTTGGGGCTCTCATGTTCACTCAGGGTGCACAGAGTCAGAAAGCAGTTTCCTATGCTATTGAGAAAAGTCAGGTCAGTCGCCAAGTCATAACTGCCCTTTGAGCTCAGCAGAGAGCTGGTGTCATGGGGCAGCCACACAACCGAGATCTAAGGAAGGGCAGAGGGCCAGGGAGAGGCCATGAGCAGGCAAGTGCTTTCCCTTTCCTGGGGAGCAGCTGACACACTGCAGAAGACGGATGGTGAAGTAGCCTCTTACCTCCAAGAGAGGAAGATCCTGGGTACGAGGGTCCCACAGAGCCACCGTTACATTTTCCTACCCCTTACGACCCGGTGAAAAACTCTTGTGAAGTAAGATCCACTGAATGTGCAGCACAGAGCTGAGCTGCTGTGGGAAAGAAAAGCAGGGTCTGAAAGAACCCACCCAGAACGGGGCATGGGCTTGCCTGGGAACAGGGCTGCACCAAGACCACGGGGAACACAGGCTCCCCCACTCCTGTGTGGTGCACCTGACCTCTAGTGTCTGGGAGAGACAGCAGGTGCACAGCCAGGCACCCACTGGGAGCTCAGCATGAGCCTTAGACACATGAATCAAAACACAGAACAGCACAAAGAGCCACTTGAAGGGCTGATCCATCTTGTTGGCAAATGTGTACCAGAGGAAGCAGAAGCTAGACCATGGCAACAACAAAATTTAAACCTAGCTCAACTCCTTGCTCCTCTAGTTAAATTCTACCTCTGCTTTAATAGCTAAACATAAAAGGAGTCAGGCACATTTCAGGTATACCTGTTGTCTAACTCAGTAACTGCTAATCTACAAGATGTACCATATGCAATGAACATTATCTGACGCACGAAACCTCTATGATATGCCCTTATTTTGTATCTGTTCTGTGGACACTTGCAAAAAATATCTTGTTGCATGGAGTGTTATATAACTGTCAATTAGATCCTGTTAATTGAAGGTGTTGTTGAATTATTTTACATTCCTGATGATGTTTTGACTAGATGTCCTATCGGTTGTTGAGAGAGGAATGTTGAAATAGCCAACTATAATTGTGAGTTTGTGTATTTCTTCTTTTAGTTCTGTGAATTTACTTTCACTTTTTTCTATTTTTAAATTAAGAAAATTGTATATATTTATCTACGACAGAATATTTTGACATATGTACACAGTATATAATATATAATATAGCATACTGAATATATCTAACTAGAGTATTATTTCACACATGCTTATATTTTTGTGAGAAATTTTAAAATCCATTCAATGTGTTGTTGTGAACTATAGTTGTCACATTTATTTTTTCTGTAGTCATGTTTTTTTTTCTTTTTAAAATTTTATTTAAAGAGAAAAAAAGCAAAACAGAAAAAGGGGTAGAAACAATACAGGATTTCAGAAAAAAATAAGCAGTAAGAAATCACTAGTTGATAAATTACATATTGTCTTCTCAGACATAGTTGTTAAAGTTATAAAATTAAAGCATATAGAGTGGACATTCAAACAGTGAGACTACAAAGAAGTTCAATGATCCAGTAACAACTTAGCAACATGGTTATCAATCCTACATACTTAAACATACATGCAGCCATATCCTCTAGAGCACTTTCTTTTCTTCTTTTTACTTTTTAAGTCCATTATCTGTTTAGTTATATCCTGTTTCAGGTTGCTCAGTACCTTACTGAGTTGTTTTGTTGTTGTTATTTAGTTTTTAATGACCTTATATAATTCTGTTGCCTTGTTTTTGAGTTTCTCCTCATCCATGATCCATGGATCAGCTTTGGTGGAGCTGGGAGATTTTTGGAGATATTTTGTAACTTTGTTATCTACTTTTTTTTTTTGAAGGTAGAAAGACAGAACAAACCCATGCCACTGCAGTGCAGTGAAACTAGCACAGAACCTCACAGCAGGTCACTAGGACATGAGCAATGGGCTCAATAGTACAGCCCATTCTGTTCACATTAGCTGTTCTTTCAGTCAGGTAGAGGAAAATGGCAGGAAATATTGAACTTATAAAAACAGATTATTGAATAAAGCAGTACCATTAATCAAAACTCAGCAAAACAGTGATAAAAATATTTGCCTTCAAAGAGATGGTAGGAGGAAATCCCCCTTACTTGCCACGCTGCATAAATTCATCCTCCCAAGAGATACTCAGACCGCCGGTGCCGACTTGCTAGGGGGGGGGCGTTGGATCGATGTCTGATCCTTAGCCCGCGTACCGGCAGGCTCCCAGCTGCACACCAGGGAGGCGAGTAGGCCACCTGTTCTCCCAGTGCCCAAAGTTCCAACATGATGCAGAGCTCAGGAATCGCTGATAGTTCTCGCCCTGGTGTGCCAGTGGCTTGCTAGGCCCCCTGTAGTCACATTTTATAACAGAGCTGCTGACTCCATTGCTTTTATAGTGCTGAAATTTTGTATCCTTTGACCAACATCTTCTGAGCCTTTTTTTCCCCCCTCAGCTGTTGGTAGCCACCATTGTACTCTCCCTCAGAGGGTTTGATATTTTAGGTTTCGCTTACAAGGAAGATCATGTGTTACTGTTCCTGTACCTGACTTGTTTCATTTAACACATAGCAGATTTGCTCAAGTTGTTGCAAATGACAGAAGTTTTGAATGGCAGTAGTGATAGTGGGGATCCTTGTCTTGTTCCTGATTTTAGAGTGAAGGCTTTCAGTTTTTGACCATTTAGTATGATGTTGGCTGTTGTTTTGTCATAGGTGGTTTGCTTTTTTTTTTTGTACTGGGAATTGAACTCACAACCTTGCACTTGCCAGGCAGGCACTTACAATGCTGAGTCAAATCCCTGGTCCACGTAGATGGTTTTTATCAGATTGAGATAAAGACCATCTAGTCTGATTTTCTGTAGGCTTTTTTTAAATCATGAATTGGTGTTAGACTTCATCAAATGCTTTATCTGCATTTATTGAGATGATCATACAGTTTTTGTCCTTAGCTCTGTTAATATGGTGGATTACATTTATTGATTTGCATATGTTGAACCATCCCTGCATTCCTGGGATGAATCCCACTTGGCCATGTGTATTATCTTCTTGATGATTTGCTGCATTGTGTTTTCCAGTATCTTGTTGAGGGTTTTTACCTCAGGATAATACTTGCTTCCAGGAACGACTTTGGGAGTATCACTTACCTTTCAACATTATTAAAGAGTGTGAAGAGCATTAGCTCTTCTTTAAATTTCTTGTAGAATTCAGCAGTGAATCTGTGAGGACTTGGGCTTTTCTTTGTTAATAATTTTTTTACTTCTTCAATTTCATTGACTGAATGTTGTATTATTTAGAATTTTTATATCTTTTTTGTTCAACATTGGTAATTCATATGTATCTAGGAATCTGTCCATTTCTTCTGAATTTTTCACATTAATAGGATGCAGGTTGTCAAAGTAACTATTGATGATCTTCTGCATTTTTGCAGGATCCATGGTGATTTCACCTTTTTCATTTCTCATTACATGAATTTTGGGTTTTTTTCCCCCCTTGTGTTGATAAGATTGGCTAGGGGTTTGTCTATTTTCTTTAAATTTTTAAAGAACCAACTCTTTGCTTCATTGCTTCCTTGTATTTTTCTAGTTTCAATTGCATTAATTTCTTCTCTGCTGTTTATAATTTCCTTTCTCATATGAGCTTTGGGTTTAACTTTCTCTTTGTCTCTAGAACCTTGGTGTTCAACATTTTTCTGATGTAGTAATTTGACTTATAAATTTTCCGTGTAGGACTGCTTTTATTGTGTCCCATAGTTTCTGGTATATTGTACTGACATTATCATTTAGTTGTAGAAAGTGTCTAATTTCTTCTTTAATTTCATCTGTGACTCATTGGTTATTCAGGAGGGTTTTATTTAATTTCCATATATTTAGTTTTGGTTGTTTCTTTTGCCATATATTTCCTGTGAAGAGTGACTGAAGCTGAAGATTGGTCACTTGTGTGGGGCTAGAGCAAGGCCAGCTTTGAGAAGATGGAGCATCCGAGGTGAACCAGGGGAACAAGTGGATTCAGCCCCAAGAAAATGGGGCAACTAAGGCGAGCTAGGTGAACAAGTTGTTAGGCAGAGGAGTTTCACCTGACATCAACCTGCCAAGTATATAAATAAATGCTCTGCAGTCATTGGTTGATTCCTTTTCGCCTACCAGGAGAGAGGGCTCCACCTGATCTCAACTTTCTGAATTTTCACTCTTGCCTCCATTTCTCCACAGTCCTCCCTCTGGGAGTTTTTTCAAGAGCTGCACTAGATGCAGCAATTTCCAGTTTTATTATACTATGATCTGATGATATACTTGGGATAATTTCAGTTCCTTCCCATTTGCTTAAGCATGTTCAATGAATTAGTTTGTAGTCTATTTGTGAGAAAATCCTATGTGTTGCCCATAAGAAAGTGTAATCTGTTTTTGGGTGGAATACTTTGTATGTATCTATTAAGTCCATTTTTCAAAGGTTCAGTTCAACTCTGATATTTCTTTGGTGTTTTGTCTAGGTAATCTGTCTATTTGTGACAGTGGGGTGTTGAGATCCCCCATTACTGTTTATCTGATTTTTCATATCTATTAGTGTTTTTTTATGTAGTTGAGTGTGCTAGTTTTAAATATATATATGATTATTAGCTCTTCCTGTTGGATTCTTCCCTTAACAAATATGTAGTTGTAGCAGAAGATTCACTACTCCCTACCCCAGCCAGTATACTTCAATTTGTTAGTTGCCCAGGAAATAGTTCCTGTTCCGATTCTGGTTGCTCCTGTCCCTTAGAAATGGCTGGTTACTGTGATGCATAGCTGGTCACTATGATTCACATTGTATAAACCAATCCCCAGTTGACATGGCACTCTGCCTCTGTACTTTTAGTTTGCTTGTCCCATATAAGTCCTAGATCACCAGAGTTCTCTGTGCCATCAACAATGCACCATCACCTTGTGGCTCCTGACCCATATGCCATTTTTGGACTGTTCTAGATTTAAAAGATGTCTTCTACTGCTTGAGAGTTTCTCCCATAACCCTCTTCAGCTGGAAGTTCCTGAGATAAAAGACCAGCTCACTTGGACTCAATTGCCACAAGGGGTCTCTTACTACTTTGGGGGAGTCTCTAATCACAGATTTGGCCAAAGCACCAGCACCTTTTCTCCAAGGTTTCTCTGTCTTTTCCAGCTCCAACTTAGTCCCTTGAGCAAACAGCATAAACTGCCAAACTGCTAAGTTATACTTTTCCTGCTTGTAAAAGCAGTTCAAGATCTCTGAGGTGCCAATAGTGCAGTGACTGCCCTCCATATACATTGCCTTCATCTTCTGCCATCCATACCCTATTGGCACACCTGTGTTGACCTAAAAAATACCTCTTTATGCCTTTAATTGGCTCCTATTAGCCAACCCTTTTTCACAACTGACCTGGCCTCAACCTCACAGAGGTTTGAAAACTTGTTTCCTCTTTAAAAAGCACTTCAGATTAATGACACTTTCAAGCTGCCTGCTGGAAAGACACAAAAGCTCTGCTACAATATCTGGCAGAAACTAGTTACAAGAAAAAAAAAACTCCACAGATTTCTTAGAGCTGTTGGCTTCTATAAAATATGGATCCTTGAGTTCACAGAAACAATGATGCTTGCTCAGACTGTCAGCCCCTGGGAGAGCCCAGTGGCCTACGTGCAAATACTTGGATCTGGTTGCTAAGGGCTGCCTCCTCATTTTGCCTCCACACCCTAATAGCTACTGTTCTGATCAGAAAGCTGACAAGTTCACTTTAGGCTGAGACCTAACTGTCCAGGTGTCCCATGCTGTACAGGACCTTATCCAGTACCATGAATTGCCTGACACTGACTGAAGAACTGTTCTCCAGCCAAAACGGAACTTGCAGCAGAACATGAGCACACCCTGCTTACAGATGGAAGGATCTGTTAGGAATGAAGTCTGACGGGTTAGATATGTTGTGATCACCTTGGACAAAACTATTTTGGCCAAAACTCTCCTGCAGAGATGATCTGTGCAGCAAATGCTCCCTGTTACTGTTTGGAAACCTGTTATCAGCAATACAAGATATTACGGTCCAGCGGCCTAAGCCTTCTCCAGGGATCTGATTGATTGAAACGTCAGCCCCAGTCACCAGACCTGCCCCTACCATGTGTTCTGTAAATTCAAGCCACTGCGCCAGCACCTGTACCCTGCAGCCAGCTAAGGCTTCCGTGTCTGTGTCACTAGCCCTGACCTCTCATTTCCTTCCATGCTGAGAAGACAATGAAAATTTGTAGGGTCCTGCTGTAAAAAATCATCCCTAAATATGGCCCACCCTTGATCAATGGCAGCAACAATAGGCCTGCATTTACAGCAGAGGTAATTAAAAAATTAGATTAGATAAATACTACATACAGAATACAGGTCATGAAGTTCGAGAAAAGTTAAAAAATAGCTTGTAACTGACACACATATAACCCAAGTACATATTAACTACCTGTATAAGTTTCAGAAATCCAGTCTTAAATCAGCTAAAAAATTTACCTGGACCACACAGCTCACTCTGAGAGATGGTGCACTCAAAGCCCTGCTCTGGTCACTCTAGATGCTGACCAGTCCACTCACAGCTGAACCCTGAGGACATAGTTCACAGGACTGCTCTATATCTATTCCCTTTGATTTTTTTGTCTTTTCAGGCTGTTTACCCCAGCTCTTGCTTCCTTGTCCTCCCTTTTGCTGTGTGTGTGTGTTTTTTTTTAAATTGGCCTGGATTTTGCTTACCAGTCTGTGGTTCCCTGTCCATTGTTAGCTGTTTTTGTTTGGCCTTAAACTCTATGGATGGTTGCTTCAAGAGAATAAAATGATCAATCAAACAGTTGACCAAGATTTGATGAGCACCCTAAACACACTGGGCACTCTCCTAGATCAGATTAATTCCCTCACTACTTTGCCATAGAAATGTTACACAACAGATAGGTCTAAATTGTGTCTCTTCCTAAAAACAATTTAGAAAAGAACTCTGTAATAAAAGAATCTTGAGGAGCTTGGCGAGGGCCCATCCTAGGATGACTGAAAACCCTAATGTTAGTGCTTCCAGTTGGGCCTTGTCTCAAAAGATCACATGCAATGCACCCAGCAAAGACTTGCCAGGGGTGTGAAGGTATCAGAAGATCCCCCCACACCCCAGCCAGTATGCTTCAGTTTGTTAGTTGCCCAGGTAACATTTCCTGTTTCAGTTCCAGTTAATTCTTCCTCTTGGAAACCGCCGGTCACTGTGATGCCTATTGTGTAAACCATTCCCCAACTGACAAGCCATTCTTCCTCACACTTTCAGCTTGCTTATCCCATATGAGCCCTAAACCACCAGAGATCAGGGCCTGAAATTCTGGGAATGATCCTGATCAGGGCAATTGACATAAATAAATCTGCCTCCACTTCCTAGGTGTTGCTTCAGTGTTTCTGTTTGCAGTTGCATCTTGACCTTTTTTTGTCTCTTCTGATGAGTCTTGGCTTCAAATTCACTTTGTCTGCACTTTGAAGAGCCACCTCTGCCTTTTTCTGGGTGCTTGTCACATAGAATATTGTTTTCCATCCTTTGAATGTATCAATTTCTTTTGAAGTAAAATGTATTTCTTGTGTGAAACTCATTATTGGATTTTGTTTCATGACCCATTCTTTCAATCTGTTTCTTTCAATTGGTGAATTGAGACTATTCACATTGATAACAATTGATTGGTATTGACTTATACATGTCATTATATTATTTTCCTGTTGGTTTCTTTTCTTTCCCTTCAGTTAACTGGTTTCCTTTCCTGGTGGATTCATTTTACTGAGTTTGTTGGAATTTTTATCTTTTTCTAGAATATCCTTCAGAAATTTTTGGAGTGCTGGCTCTGTGGTCACTAATTCCTTCAGGTGTTCTTTTCATGGAAATACCATTTTCCTCTAGTTTTGAAAGACAATTTTGCAAGGTATATCCATCTGGAGTAGAAGTTGTTCTCTTTTATGGCTTGAAATACTTCACTCAAATCTCTCCTTGACTTTAGGGTTTGTGTTGAGAAGTCTGCTATAGTTCTGATGGGTTTTCCTTTGTAGGTGATTTGTTTCTTTTCTCTGATGGTTTTTATGATTCTGTTCTTATGTTGAACTTCTGGAATTTTCACTAATATATGACCTCATGTGAATTTTTTTCTGATTGTGGCTATTTGGAATTCTGCATACCCCACTTGTCTGCATGTTAAATGCTTTTTCCATGCTTGAAAAGTTTTCTTACCTTCTGTGAACAGGTTTTGTTTGTGCTGTCTTCTGATTTTTCATTGATTCCAATTAATCTTACATTAGTTTTCTTTGCATCACCTAGCAGCTGTTGGATTGATTTTTTCAGTGTCCCTTTCTATTTTAAGAAATATTTCATTTGATGATCACTGACCACAACCCTATCTTCTAGATCTGATATTCTATCTTCACACTAGCTGAGTCTTCTGTGTATGCTTTCAATAGAATTTTTAATCTTTTGGATTTCAATTTTGTTCTGTTTTGTAGAAACCAGTTATTTTCTGTCTTGTATATTCATGTTTTTCATGTCTTTGCTAAACTTCTCTATTTTTCCTACCTGTATCTGCTCTAGATTCACTAATAATTTCCTTCATTTTAGTTATTGTATCTTTAGTCATCAGTGTTATTATTTCTGCTTTGAATTTGTCAAAAGTCTTATTCTATGTATTTGGTCATTTCTGTTACTGCCATTTCAGAGAGATCAGCTGGCTGGCTTGTGACTTCTTTCACTTTAATGCCCCTGAATTTGCTTTGTGGAATTTGGGGATATTCAGGTGCATTTTACTTCCATGTTTTTTATTTTCTGTTTTTGTTGTTATTGTTTTTTTTTCCTATGTTGAGACTTGTAAGTGGCTTGATTCCAGTTAATCTTACATTAGTTTTCTTTGCATCACCTAGCAGCTGTTGGATTGAGTAGCTTTTTTTTTTTTTTTTTTAACTAGCATTAACACCTCTTTATGGAATGACGACTTTTCAGAGATGCCTTCTAGGTGTAGCTGTCTTGTGGCCTTTGAGCCTGCCCCAGGATTCTACCTCTTTTTATGAGTGATGAAAAATTCCAGCCTGTTTGACCTAACACCGTTTTTTGCTACTGGGCTGTAGTTTTGTTTAAGACCCCCAGTTAATGTAAGTGTTGGCATAAAACAATAATCCAACCCCCAATCAAAGTTCAGGAGGCAAATAATAAAGATCAAAACAAAAATTAATGAAATGAAAAAATACAAGGAATTAACAAATGAAGAACTGGCTTCTTGAAAGAATAAATAAAATAGATGACTCCTTAGCCAAACTTACCAAGAGGAAGACAAGACACATCAATGCAATTGGAAATGAAAACAGCAAAATCACGACAGACACTATTTCTTTTTCTGGTTTTCCCATCGAGCAGAGCCCCTATCTTCTAGAAGTTGTCAGCGGGGTAGGCTGCTGTTTTCCTTATCCTTTGGCGAGAGGCTTTTAAATGTGCTTTCACTGGTACTAACAGCTTTCCAGCCCGTTAGCTGTAAAGCTAGGGCATACGAAGCAGGAGGAAGCTGGGCAGTGCAGACCACCTCTCTTCAGTCCCACGGTGGCTGGCCAGGCTGGACTTTCCCTTTAGCCCTTCCCTGTGTGCACTTTTCACGATCAGCATTTTTGTTTGTGCTTAGTGGAAGGATAAACAAAGCTTTGTGCACCCCATCTTCCCAGAAGTAAAAGTCTTTTACTTTTTTTTTAGTATTTCTCAGTAACGCTTTTGCATTTACTATTTTCTTACTTTGTAACTCGTATAATATTTATACTGCAAGACTTTTTTTATTTGGAGAGAAAAGCAAAACAGAAAAAGGGGTAGAAATAATATAGAATTTTAAAAAAACCAGTAAGAAATCATTAGTTGATAAATTACATATTGTTATCTTAGAAGTAGTCATTCAAGTTACAGAATCAAAGCATAAAAAATGAACAGACAATCAAACAATGGCAAGACTTTTAAGTATAAAATATATTCCACAAGGGCAAAATTATGTGAAGGAAATTGAGTAGAGACATGAGTCCAGGGAGAATAAGTATAAATGTTACGTACATTTCTGAATATTATAAAAAGAGCTTGATGATTCTAAAACAAGCTAAAGAGCTTGAGCATTCTAAAACAATGGTGGTTGGTAAAAATTATGTTTAGGGTCCACAGACAAGTTTAAAAAGAGGCTTAACAGTTTTATCTTAAATGCTATTTTTATGTTGAACAGAATGACACCTTTTGGAGCTACAAAAACATCTGATTAAGAGCAGTGGTGAATTTAAAAATGTGCAAGAGGTTATGGAGGTTTAAAAAATTATTTAGGAAATATGTTAGCAAGCAGACAGCTCTTGAGTTCATTGCTCTAGGCTGTGCCTTGCTTCAGGATTGCTTGATTCTCTACACACACAGCCAGGGAACGTGAGACCTCTGTACAAAGTGGCTTGTCTGTTTACAGTGCCTTTGGCAGTGCCTGACTGTCCCGAGGGCCCCTTGTTCTTGCCAGTTCTGATGTTATCAGATTTTTAAATTGCTGCTGGTATGGCCAGGCAAAAGTGTTGACTTATTTTCACATCAATTTGCATTTTTCTAATTGTTGATGTATTTGATGTGACACTTTTCAATTATTTATTTCAAAATTTATCTTTTCTTCACTGAAGTAGCTGGCATTGAAAAGATAATATTTTCCCCAAATTTCCTACTGGGAGATTTGATAAAGGAATTCTTTATCTCTTCATTAATTTTTTTGTCAATTATTATGTTAATTTAACTTTTTATGGTTGGTGAGTTGTAATTTTGCTGTCATTTGATGAACTTTATGATTTTAGTTTTATTAAAACTCCTGGAAAAGTTTGCAGTGTTTGTCCTGTTCATAAAATTTCTTTCTTACCCCTACTTCATAGGATACTGACATAGGATACTAAAATCTGAAAGACTTTATACCTTTCAAGTTCACATTTAAATCTCTAATTCACCTGAAATTGATTGTTTGTATAAACAATAATATAGGACTATGGTTTCCTGTTACCTCACTGTTTGCACAGTATTTGGAAAACAATTTCCTCTTCCTATACCCTGCGGGACCACCTGTGTTTAGGTACATTTGTGGGGCTGGGTTTGGGGTTAATCTGGTTGCTTTTTCTGACTACAATACAATTTAATTTACTATAGCTTTAAGAAGAAACTTCATAGAAGAAGTAAATCATGTATTTTTCCAGGTACTCCTCCCAAAGTGCTGGATGAGGGTGGAGTGTGGCTCCATGGTGGAGCACTGGCCTAGCACGCCTCGCGCCCTGGGTTTGATTCCCAGCTCCACAAGCCTTTGTTCCTGAAGTCTTTATTGTCTCTATTATTCATTTTATTATCATCATGTAGTTACTGCTAACTTTTTAATGACTGAAGTTGTTTTAAGCTTAAGTATTAAAGAATAAATAGTACAGAGGAGAGGTTAGCGTGAGGCTGGCCTATCAGAAAGTTTCCCTGACTCTCAGTAGGACTCTGCAGGATCAAGTGTGTGTGTGTGTGTGTTATTAGTTCATCCCTGTCTTACATTTTGCTGAGAAAATGTATGGCTCTACATGTTACAGGGATAAATGAAAAACTTCCCTTTCAGCCTCTGATGGTTGGCTGACATGCATTAACAGTAGCCTGACTAATAGGAATAAATGGCACACAATTCATTTAATGTGAAAGGGGGGTTCACAGCAGTGTGATGACCCCATAACCCAGCGAGGTCCAGATGCTCACATAGCCTTCTTCATAAGGAAGAGGGATGGGGACTGCGACGATTTTGAGGGGTAATAAGTGGTTCAAGGTGAATACATGGGCCTAATGCTTAGCTAGCACTTAGTAAATGATTTTCTTTGGGAATTCAACAGCCCTAGGGGATGGATGATAGACTGTGACAAAATCTGTCCAGGTGTATTTATATTCTTTAATTTTCAGTCCTGCACATGTAACTAATTAAATGAAAACTGAAGGGAGGGACCGGAGGTAATTTGATTTTGGTGGGCCTGGCCTACATGCAGGTAATGGAATGTTACAGCCTCTTCCTACATCTTATGCTCCCTGACTGCATGTATTTTAAGATAACAGGCACCCCAGGCTGACACATTTTAAGGTAAAACTTCTCGGATTCCTTCAATGTTCCTATACTCTTGAGGCTTCTTCTCTACTTGCTATGGTAATGACAAAGAATGTGTCTCTGTGTATTATCAGTTACCTTTTCTTCCCTGCCATTTAGTATTTTTAAACAAGGTGGCAGAAAACTGCCACCAGCCCCGTTCACTGTTAGGCAAGTTCCAAGCTGGGGTGGTTGGCTTTGGTTTTCCTACAGGTGCCCGGGGTCTTTATTGGCAAATCAAATAGCTTCTTTCCTTGGCCCCAACTTGGGCTATTTTTTAAAATCTATATTAACCTACTTATCTTTCTTTCTTTTTCTCTCCCTTTTTCTTTCTTTCTTTCTTTCTTTCTTTCTTTCTTTCTTTCTTTCTTTCTTTCTTTCTTTCTTTCTTCCTTCCTTCCTTCCTTCCTTCCTTCCTTCCTTCCTTCCTTTTCTTCTTTTTGAAACAGGATCTTGCCATGTAGTTTAGGTTGGCAACTCACTGTGTAGACCTGGCTGGCCTTGAATTTATAGCAATCCTTCAGTCTCAGCCTCCCAAGGCTGAGAATACAGGAATAGTCATTTATTTTGATGTTAGTGTTAAAAATATTTATTTGTACTTGTGAAGATAGAATTTTATTTTCTTACTCTTGCTGTCAGTTGATTTCAGAAAGAAAATGTTAGCTACAAGGTTTTCACACATCCAGTCTGAAACTGTAACATGATGTTTGATATCACTGTAATAAGTTCTTTATTTGTGGGGGATATAGCTCAGTGGCACAGTGCCTGCCTGGCAAGTACAAGGTCCTGAGTTCAATTACTGATATCCCCCACCCACCAAAAACAATAATTTCTTTACTTGGTTCCTCTTTGATTCATATAAAATGCTGGAGAATCATTATATGGTTGCAGAGGGGGTGGGGGTGGTGCCAAAGACTAAGGCATGATCGGAGTATGGGGACTTGTAGCTCCAGCCCTGACATCCAGGAAGGGGAGAGGACCGTGATGCAACACCTCTGAGATGTGGAGTCCGTGGTGGACACTCAAGAGCAGTGGGAAAGTGGAGCGTCTCACGCTGCTTCCCTGGACCTTGTTCCACCTGCCTCTTTCATTTGGCAGTTCCTGAACTGCACCCTTTATAACACAAGGGGACTCGTAACTACCATGTGAAGGCAGCCTGCTGCCATGGAAGCCTTCACCCGTGGCATCTGGTGTGGCTCAGAGACGGCCAGGACTGGACTGAGTTGTAGGACATCCAGCCTGTGATGAAGAGTTGAAGTGGTACTGAGAAAACCATGCATTTGGTGTCCTGTTGAGAGTAGACATAGCTCAGTAATGGAGTTACTGAAGCATGCACTAGAAAAAAAATCTAATCTAATTGCTTACTTTATTTTCCATTTTTGACAGCATAAGTAGAAAGTACTTATTAAGCTGTATAACATGTATAGCATGTTATTTTTGATAAATACAGAAACAGACTTTCTAGAACTAAGAAAAAGAATTTCCAGCTGTGCAAGCACTATTAGGAGTCCCAACAGTGCTGCTAGGATTATCTTCTGTGTATTTCCAAAGCATATCTAACTGGCAGGAAACTATGATTGTGAATCACACAATGGATGTGGGATGATTCATGAATGTGATGTCATCTTACTGCAAATTCCTTAATTGAACTATTTCTCATTTTAAGGTGGTATAATGCCAGGAAAGAAAAGGTAGTTTGGGGGTAATTTCTGTTTCCTTAAAGTTGTCTCATTCTTGTTGGGTTCTAGGTTAAAAAATACTGTCAGTCAGGTCTTCAGGGAGAACAAGTGCTCCTAGACAAAACCCTTCCTGGTGGAGGGGTCATTTCTCTAGATTTCTGGAATCTTCTTGGGTTGGTTACTTTTCTTTCATTGCTGAGACAGAATACTTGACACCCAAGATTAAGGAAGGAAAGGTTTATTTAGCTCACAGTTTGTGGAGGTTTCATTCCATAATCAGCAGGATGGCGTGGGGAGGTGGCAGAACACAGCAAGAGCAGCAAGAGCAAAAGGATGAAGAGCCAGCCACTCTTCCTCCCTGCTATGGTCAAGCAGGCCACTCGCCCTTGGGTGGGAGGCGCAATCACGCCGTCTGAGCCCTCCTCGTGCACTGGATGAGGATGTTTACAGGCCACTCGCCCTTGGGTAGGAGGAGCAATCACACCGTCTGTGCCCTCCTCGTGCACTGGATGAGGATGTTTACAGGCCACTCGCCCTTGGGTGGGAGGCGCAATCACACCGTCTGTGCCCTCCTCGTGCACTGGATGAGGATGTTTACAGGCCACTCGCCCTTGGGTGGGAGGCGCAATCACACCGTCTGTGCCCTCCTCGTGCACTGGATGAGGATGTTTACAGGCCACTCGCCCTTGGGTAGGAAGAGCAATCACACCGTGTGTGCCCTCCTCATGCACTGGATGAGGATGTTTACAGGCCACTCGCCCTTGGGTAGGAAGAGCAATCACACCGTCTGTGCCCTCCTCGTGCACTGGATGAGGATGTTTACAGGCCACTCGCCCTTGGGTAGGAAGAGCAATCACACCGTGTGTGCCCTCCTCATGCACTGGATGAGGATGTTTACCAGTGAGGACTCTGACCACTTGTTGTGTCACTTAAACTTTTAAACATCTTGAGTTGATACAGTGTATCAACCATTACATTTCTCTATGCTGGCTCATTTACCATTCTTCTATTTTTCTCATATTTTCTACAAATTTTTTCTTATCTTCCATAGAGGGTAATGTGAATTACCTTGCTTACAAATATCATGTATGGTAGTTCTACATTTTACAAGCTGTCATAGTAACACTATCCTCATAATACTAATAAGATGAGAGTACTAGTATATGTTATAAAAGATTGCATGGCACCATTATTTTTGTTCAATTTACAATTGCCAAAAAACATTCAGAAACATTTTAAAAGATGCATTATGTAGAAGCCCTAGAATCAAACCAATTGTGATGTATATGAACAAAGTTACATTTATTTTATGAGTATTCTATTTTGGGATAGTAAGGTATTCTTTTTAAAAATATTATAATTGATACAATATTACTTTTTTAAAAAATAAAAACTATTATTGAACCAATGATACTTCCTCTTATTGATGATGCCTTCAAATAGAAAAGATACTATATTATATATATTTGGCTTTTCTGTGATGCATTGAACATTCTGCTGAGCCTTCTAGATAAGATGCTGGTTATTGTCATCAGGAATCTATTGTTCTCCTTGGTATCTGCATAGTGCAGTGTTGTAAATAAATTACAGTCAGACACACAGTCAATTTGCAAACTTTCCAAGATACAAAAAGACCTCACAAAACAAACATTTGTAGACAAGAACAAATCACAGGAATAGCTCAGGTGTCTGCCAGATGCCCTCGGGGTTGTGCGGCTGTGTGCTCACTGCACAGCGACAGGCACATGGGACACAGTCTTCAGACCCAGGGTGTCTGGAAGCAAGAGGCAGTGGTGCCGTGAGGGGTGCTAGCCATGCACGTCTACGTTTGTGTTGAAGGTGTGCAAGGCTCACTGTGGTGGACTTACGAACAAATGTGACTTATGAATGTTCTGGGGCAGAACTCGTCTGTAAATTGGGGACTTCCTGTATTCCTGGCAATAAAGTCTGCAGAGGGATCTTGACCTAATATCTCTAATCTAATTCTAATTCTTTTGAAATAAGTTACCTACTTTAAAACACTATAAAATAATCTCTTCAAGTTACAGTTTTAATATGAGATACCGAATTTTTATTTAATGTATTTTATGTAATAAAATTAAATTTTATTTAATGTATTTATTTAATGTATTATTAAAATACTATGCACTGGAGATTTAGCAGTAAGTAAAACAAATCTTGTTCCTCCGTTGATAAAGTTAGAGCTATGGTAACTTCAACCTTTATTAATTTTTATCAAGCCTACATGTCCTGGCTAAATTCTGGGTTCGTTATAAAGCTAAGCTATAATCTTTCTTTGCCGTCAACTTGTATCTGATATTATGATCCTTTAAGAGGCATTGTGGATTCCTCTCTGAAGAAAGGTACCAACTTGGGGTAAAGGGTTTGCCTTAGGTTCTAAAATTCACGATCATCATATAATCATCATATTCTTGCTTTTGCTTAAAGTAAAGCTATTTTTACTTTTGTGAAGCTAGCAGGAAATAGTCCAGGAACCGCTCTTCCTTCTGGGAGCTGAGGGGGATAGCAGGTGGGGTGGGTGTACACTGAAGGCGGACCGGATTGGAACCCTTTCCCTGCCACTTGCTGAGCGATCCAGAGCATGTTATCAAACTCTCAGCTCCCACATTTATTTTTCTACAAACTGAAAATGATGACACCTATACTGGTGGATTTTGAGAGCACTAAACAATATAACACATGTGAAAATCTGACGTGTCAGAACTGTTAGGATTATAGTTAAGAGACACCACCTATAACAGCTACCTAGCACCTTCTGTCTCCCTCTGTCTTCAAGGTGGTACCAAAACACAAGTTCCAAAACAGATAAGGAGAAAAGCTGGTTTGCTTTCTTTTCTATCTTGAATCTCCTTCCTTGGCTTTGCGTGAAGATGTCCTATAAAGATTCTGCTGCTCTCCCTGCCATGTGAAAGCATTACAGTCATCTAATTGTAAATTAAGCGCTAAGCCTGCTTCACTGTGGGATATGAAGCTTGTGGATCTGAGGTCAAATTTTTCTTGGTGGGGAAAGAACAAAAACAGCTTCTGGCTGTTCAGGCAGAAAGGATATATTTCTTGTGACATTTAATCTAATATTAAAAGGCCATGGGTAACTCTAATGGGAGCAGGCAAATGATAACATAGCAGGAAATGCTCTGTACTGGTTGTCACAGTTCAAGGTTGAGTAGCCTTTTACTAATGCAGAAGGAGCTAGTCTATCACAATTCAGCTAAACAAATAAGTACCCTGGAATGCAAAGTGAAGTTATGTTCAAATTTACAATCCATACTGGAAAGAGATTGATACCGCGTCGTATTTTGCTTTGGGAAAACTGAGTGTGAACAAGTGGATCTCACCTAAGTCCCGAATGTTATGCTGGTTTATCCAATTTTAAGAAAAATCATTGACCCAAATTTTTTGGATGAAATTATTTCCCAATTATTTCTCATGAGCTCCAACATAGTAAATTCTTTTCAGAATTACTAAGCAGAGCATTGAAGAGTACATTACTATTGTTTCTACTCTGCCTAACTGAAAATATGTCATCGTATTAATTTTAAAGAGGGTCGATCATATTTACAAATTCCCCTAGAATAACAGCTTAATATAGTGCTTATGCGAGCTGCGTGGCAGAAGTTAAAAAGCGTTAGATGCTGATAAGCCTTTGCAGTGAAAGTCGACATGAAACTCCTACCATTGTTTTCTACTTTTTGTCTGATTCTGTTGAAAACTTTCCCTGTGGCTTCAGACAAACTGTTGTAATCGAGTCTTGCTGTCACATGTTCTCATGTACAAAATCAGTAAAGCCTGCACAGACTGAATTTTAAAACCTGATAGGTCCTCATTTGAGATTAGGCTCCATCATTTATCTTAGGTCTACCCTAAGATACCTCACGTTGTGTTACCTTAAGTTTTTCAAAAAATTTCTGTACCTATATAGGAGAGGCAATAATACTACCTAACAGGTGATTTGTGTGAAAGATTAAATGGTTTGTGCTGTGCCTTTCTGCCAAGCTTCCAGCAGAGAGGGTACACGGTACTCACTATGGATATCTACCACGTTTAATTCCAAAAGTTTACTCCTCCCCCCATGTTGGTTTTTTCCTTCTATCTAAATTGTTGCCTGCTATGAGGAATTTGAGCATGTGAATAAACTTCCCATGAGGACTAGAGATTTAACTTAGCATGATCAAAGCTCTGAGTTCAATCTCAGCATCTCTCCTCCATGAGTGGCATCTTGGTCACTTTAGTGTTTTATTCACTTTCTTGTCGCTGAGACGTGATATATAACATCCACAACTAAAGAGGAGAGGCTAATTTTGTCCCATGTTTGTAGTCCACGGTTGCCTGGCTCCAAGGCAAGAAGGCACAGCAGAGGGTCTGGATGAGGAGAGCGCCTCACCTCAGGGAGACCAGGAAGCAGAGAAAAGACAGGAGACAGAGGGAGACGCACCCCCAGTGTGCTACTTGCTCTAGCCAGGCTCCACCTGCAGACAACAAGTCAGTTATAGTGCTGCACAACGCATTCACCTTCCAAAAACCTCACCTCTGTGTGCATAACACCCTTGCGAAACATTTAGATATGGAACATAATATTCTACACTGGTCCCCAAAGGACTCATGGGTGTCTCTTTATGCAAATTATATTTAGTCCATCTCTAAGAATTGCCATTCTTTAGATTTCAGCATTGCTGAGAAGTCCAAGTCCAAAGTCTCCGAGACTCAAGGCAAACCCTTGGTTGTGAGCCCCTGTAAAATTTTAAAAGAGTTTAACACTTTCAACATACAAAGGCATACAATAAGTATTCTCTTTACATAATGGAGGAAATAATGGGACCAAAGCGGTACAGAATCCCAGAAGGGCAAACATTAAATCCTGAAGTTCCATGTCTGGTACCTCCGGCAAGCTCTGGTAAAATGACGTGGGTGCCCCTGCCTGACAACACTCCTGCAACAGCCTTCTGGCATCTCTCTTGGGCAGTGTGACTCTGTGGTGACCATTGTAAGCCGATCTTGTAATTTCTTACACATTTGTGTATCTCATGTTGTTTCTCTAGTAAAATACTAGATTGTACACTTAGTATAGCTTAAAGTCCGATCTCACAGGGAGCCTAGTCTCAGGTGATTTCCTGAACCTTTTGTATTACCTCAAAGAGATTTACTAGGTTTTATTTATGAAGATCAGAAAAGAAATTCTCCTTTTGCATCTTATAGATTAAGGGCAAAGACAACCATTTTGAAATATTCCCATAGATTTGTGCTCTTTAACAGGGTCTGCATTCAAGGAAACCCATTTTATCAAGGCCTATCAATTTGTGTTTTTATCAAAGTCTAATTTTATCTCAGAGAAGAAAAATATTCAACCACGGTCCTTCTAAACTTCACCATGGGACAAAGGGGATATGCAACTCAGACTCACTATACAGCCAAGACTCGGTAATACGACTCTTGTCATTCCTCCTAGACCTTCCCACGGTCCCAAAGGGACCCTATAAAATAACGGGGAGTACAGCTAAATTAATTGCAAGACACGAGTGCTATTTAAGCAATTTTAGAAAAACCTAATACAACATGGAAGACATAGACAAGGACAGGATAAAATTTTAATCAATGACATTCTATAGCTAGAGCAAACAGTGAAGAGAGATTAACACCTAGCCAGGTAAACATGAAACTTCACGCTAAAAGCCTGTTTACCCCAGTTCTTTTAGACAGATGCATCGTGTTCATAAACCAAGCAAAAGAATTAGGAACAACCGTAAAAAGCACATCATGAGGAGACAGAAACCATAACCATGATCAAATATGGTATGAGCTGTTAGACCAGAAACATAAAACAGCTAAGATTAATATGCTATTACAGACAGAAGGTCTGTGCTTCCTCCACTGCATATGCTGAAGTCCTAACCCCTGATGTGAGAACACTTGGAGCTGGGGGCCTTTAGGAGGGGATCACATATAGATGAGACTGACCGGGTGTGACTGAGGTGGGGGGCCGTGTCCTAAAATGGAGAGGAAGGAAACTTGATTTCTGCCGTGATGGAAGAAGCAGTGAGAAGGTGGCCATCTACAAGCTGGGAGGAGAGAGCTCAGGGGGCTGAATCCGCAGTTATCTGGGAACCCTCAGGCTCCAGACTGAAATAAGCATATGTCTGTGGTTTGTGTTACTCAGACTAAGATTTTTTTTTTCTGTCTTTTTGAGACAGGGTTTTACTATACAGTTCAGGCTGGTCTTGAACTCACTGTAGTCCAGGCTGGCCTGGAACTTGCAATGATCTTCATGCCTCAGCCTCCTGAGTGCTGAGATTACAGGTGCCACCTCGCCCAGCTCATCTGTGATATATTATTATGGTAGCCTGTGCTAAGACTGGAGGAAGAAGTAAACAACATGAAGTAACAGTGGGCAATGTTAGCAGACAGATAGGTGCTCGAAGGAGAAATCAAAAAGGAAAATTTCTACAAAGACTTCCTTTGTAAGAAATATTTAAATCAATAACTCACATGAGAGTTAATGATAAAAACTAGATTAACTCCTTTTAGTTTTGGGAACACAGTAAAAATGTCCCCTCTCACCATTCCTATTAACACTGTACAAAAGTTTTAGCTAAGGGCCAGAGGTTTAGCTCAGCAGCATAAGTGTTTGCTTGGCAAATGTGAGGTTGTGAGTTCAATCCCCGGCGCGCGCGTGCGCACACACACACACACACACACACAGTTTTAGCTAGTGTAATATGAGAAGAAAAAGGAATAACAAACGATAGAGATTGGGAGAAATAACTGTCATCGTTCACCAAGAGCCTGATCATTTGTGTAAAAATCCCAAAGAGCTATTATAAAGACACTGCAACAAGTGAGCAAAGTTATTGAATGTAAGATAAACATGTGAAAGGAAATTACTTTACTATATTACAGCAATAGGCATCTGGAATATAAAACACACACACACACACGCCCAAAGAAGAATACTTCAATGCAAATCTAATAACATATGCATGTTATGTATGAAGAAAGCCGTGGAAACTATGAGGAAGGGAATTAAATATCTGCGTAAATACCAAGACAGTGTTATAGTTGATGATGTCAGTTTTTCCCTAACCTACTTTATAGATCCCATGAGGTTTCAACTAAAAAGTCAGCATGATATCTTGTGTATCTCAGAAACTATTTTTAATGTTTATATCAAAAAGCAACAGACCAAGAAAAAGAAAAGTTGGAAATCTCATACTACTCAACTTGTATGAAAATGAGGTTGGATACTGAAATTATTGTTTGAAAAGACTAAATAAAAATGGATTGGACACCTATAAAACTCCTAAAAGATAAAATAGGACAAAAGTGTAGATAATCATGTGTTTTGGCAGTGAATTTTTAGGTATAACACCATAAACACTATTTGGGAAAATATTGATAAGTAGACTATACTAAAATTAGAAAAACTCTTCTGCAAAAGATATTCTTCCAAGAAAGAAAAGAAAAGCATATATTTTAGAAAGTTTTTGAAAACCATACATCAGATAAAGGACTTGAATTAAAAATATATAAACATCTCTTAGAATTCAATAGTAAAAAACAAATGACCAAATTAAAAAATGTGCAAAAGATTCAAATATAAAATTCACTGCTACAGATAGACAGATGACAAATGTGTGAACAAATTCTCAACATCAAATGTGATTCTGAGCTGCATATTAATGTAGCAGTGATGTCACCATGTATCTGTTACAGTAATGACTAATATACAAAATCTTGGCCACAACAAATGCCAAATGGTGCTACCATCTTGGATGAGTTTAACAATTTGTTTCAAAGCCATATGTCCTAGTTACTTTTCTCTCATTGCTGGGACAAAATACCCAACATCCAAAATTAAGGAAAGAAAGGTTTATTTCACTCACAGTTTGTGGAGGTTTCAGCCCATAATCAGCCTGTTCCCAGGCAGGGTGGCATGGCAGAGGGGCAGCACTTCATGGCAGAGGAAGACAGCAAAAGCAATATCAAAATGTGGGGGAGGGGAAGTGAGCCTCTTTTCTTCCTCTATGTTTTTTACAGATTACCTACCCTGGGGCTGGTGTAGCACATACACTATCTCCCTGCCCTTCTCTGTTACAGGCTCAGGGTGTTTACAAAGTGAGAACCCTGGCCCCCTGCTGAGTCACTTAGTTAAACTTGTAAATTTCTCCAGTTGACACAATGAATCAATCATTACACCATGTGTTATGATTTGTATCTGGGTGTCCTCCCGAACCCTCATACAGTGATGGGGGATCTTTTCAGAGGCGGCTGAATCTAGTGTGTAGTGCTGGAATCAAGGATGTGTGGTTACCAAATCAGTCCCCTGATTGGTCTGGTATAGTTCTGACTAGAATTAAGAGTGTGAGTGTAAATAGCAGGTAGCCTACATAAAATGTAAGGGAGAGACAGAGGGCTCATGTCTCACCTGCTTGCTTGCCATGGTTTCTCCTCTGGATGCTCCTCTGCTATGTTCCACCCTGCCTCGGAGCCAGCTGATTATGGACTGAAATTTCTCCAAACTGTAAACCAAATAAACCTTTCCTCCTTTAACTTTGAGTGTTGAGTATTTTGTTTCAGCAATAAGAAAAGTAACATTGTCTAGAACTCATAAATCTCAGTATTTACCCAAATGGGTTAAAAATGAATTTCTGCACAAAAACTAGCACATAAATATTTATAATAAGTTTACTCATAATTACAAAAATTCTAAGAGCAAAGATAATCTTCAATGGATAAATGAATAAGCATAGTATGCTAAATATGTACACAATAAAATATTTTTGAATGATAAAAATAAATTAACTATTAAGTCATGAAAAGACTTGAGGAATGTTAATGACATTTAAATGAAAGAAGCCAGACTGAAAAGGCTACATATTGTGACTCCAAATATAGGACATTGTGTAAAAGGCAAAAATACACAATAAAAATTTCAGAGGACCAGGAGGTTTGTGTTGGTGTGGGGACATTTTGGAGAATGAATAGATGAAGTAGAGGACAGTTTTTAGGGCAGTGTAAATATTTTCTATGATAACCTAGTAGTGTGTATATGATATTGCACATTTAGTAAAACTCTAAGAATTATACAATATGCAGAATGAATCTCAATGTAAACCATGGGCTTTAGGTGACAGTAAAGAGTTAGTACTGGCCCAACTGTGGTAAATGTGCCAGTCAATGCAGAATGTCAGTAATAAGGGAATTTAGAGAGGGGCTGGCAGAAGAAGTACATTTTCTACTTATTTTTATTTTTTGTAAACCTAAAAATTCCCGAAGAAATAAAGTCTGTTGTTAAAAATGCATCTGAATTAAAGTAAATCCATAAAATAGGCAGGATAACAACAAAGTAAATAGTTAAATTCAAAATCTTATGTAAAATTATTTGAATATTTGCCCTTAATTTCTACTTTTAAAATTAAATTTTGGGACTTTATTTTTTACTATTTTAATTTTAAAAACAGCATAAATTCACTAGGATTAGATATACATACACATATAAACATAGCAGGTTTGTATAAGCACAAAATGTTCCTCCTGCCTACTGGTTAGTTTTGCCTCATTACAGTAAGTTCTGGAACATTCATTGAATTACTTACTGTTTTAAACTTTTTTAGTGACTAAGTTTATTATTGTCTTTATGACAAAGTGCTCACATCATATTCAGAGCTACTGTCCAGCTAATTCAGCGCTTCCTCTGGACCAGACTGGGAGCCCCGCAAGCCCACATGTACCAGGCTCAGACCTCCTTAGCTTGAGTTTGCCTGCCCGGAACATGGGTTCTGCTCGATTTCATTTCTGAGGTCTTCTCTGCAATTGCATTGCATCTATTGTTTTGTTACTCACATATTTCCTCTTTCAATGCATGGCATGTGTTTGTGTAATCCATACCCCAATTAGCTTATAAACTTCCCAGACAAAGCCGCTGCATTTCTGCTTCTCAGCTGAGTTCCTCACAATAAACAAAACTGAAAATGAGTGTGTTGACAGTGACTCTTAGGTTTTTGAAATTATTGGATGGATGTCATCTGGAGTTTAATGTTCTATTATCTCTAACTGTGTGTTTGTTGAATAAGTAGTGTCAATAAACTTTGTAAGCTCTCTTAAGCACATGGGAAGTAAATATTTACACTCTCAACAATGGAAGTGCTTGTGTGGGAAATCATATGCATTTAATAAAGCCGGGAATTTTATTAGATGATCTTCTGTTAGTTTAGCTCTAGTCGCGCTTCCTTGAAAGGAGCACGGCAGGCATGTCTTGGGAATAATCTGCCAGTATTCACTATTTCATTCATTCGGAATGCTTCATCTCAACCCCTATTCAATGAATTTTGCTGAAAAATCAAAATGCATGCCCATAGAAACAGCAACCTCTTTTGAAGGTCACTGCCACGCTTTTAATTTCATGGGTTAACTTCCTTGTTTTGTAATTTTAAAAAATGAGGTGTTGACATTCACAGCTATAATGAATGAAGCAAATGAATTGTGACTTTTCGTACAGCAGTAAAATATAAGTGCTCTTTGGAAATGTTGATTACATTGCTATTTTCCTCCCTGTAGTGTTTCAGAAAATGAAAAAGAAAGAAAGAGAAAGGCAAACACGAAAGCTAAGTGGTTAGATTCTGTGGTGTAGTAAAGAAGCCAAGTGTGCTGCAGAGGTCCTTGTATGTCCAGTGACGACGGCTACTTCCCCAAGGGGACCTGGTTGCCTTGTAGGCCGCGTGGGCTGGGCAGAGCCCCTCTGTTTGGAGACTGCAACGAAGGAGGCCACTTAGGGAGGACGATTTCCACAGCATGGCCAGTGCAGAGTTCATCACAAGAAGGCAGCGCTGCCATGTGTGGTGTAGAACATGACAGCCGTAATGTTCTTAAGATGACTGGAAATCCTTGCTGCTGAACTGGAATGCGCCAGCCAGCCAGCCGGGGAAGGTTTTCAGACTTGGACTCTGGCACTTCCCTGCTGCGCTGGGAGGCGGTTGCTCCCTTTCCAGTTGTTTCTGTTCTGTACTGGAAACCTGAAACACTGGAGTTGCTAAGCCTCACAGTCTAGTTAATATTTCCAGTTAAGCCTGGGGAAGAAACTCGGAAGTAGGAAACTGACTTTCTGAACAGATTGAAAGGACAAGGGGCAGCGCCCCTAACAGAGGGCGGTTCGACTTGCGGAAAAGTCACTGTCCTTTCATTCCCAGCAGCGCTGAGGGGAGATGCAGGAGCAGCTCGCTCGCAGCAGAGTGGGAAACATGCAACTGAGGATAGCGACAAGAACGAGGGACTTCCGAGCCCAGCCAGATCAAAGAACGTGTGAGGATGGGTTAGCATCTGGGATATTTCAAAAGCCTGACAGGAGCTGCTCTCCCCACCCCAGCCCGAAAGGCACATCTCACGTCCCGGGCCAGCTTTCCGCGCAAAGCGGACGGACGAGAGGCGGCTCTCCGTGAGACGTTCTGTTGCTCCTGTCTTTCATCACGCTGGGATCTGAGAGCTCAGAAAGCGCAAAACAGAATGAAGGGGACGACTGTGGCTCTGAAGCTCTTGCTAAGCTCCCACAGGGCTTAGCAAGGCGCTGACCATTTAAATCCGTTATCTTCAGTGGTAGCGTTGCTTCTCCCCACTGAGCTCATCTGCTGATTGTCTCACTGTGGTTTAGATTTTGGAATGAAAGCATGAGTGGGAGAATGAATGATGAATGAATGCAACGAGAAACGACGTGTGGAGGAGGACATGAGCCGAAGACCCCTGCCGCGGCCTCGGGCTGCGGAATGCAATGGCCTAAAACGCGGGCGGTGGGAGGAGAAAACGGGCCTCTGTTTTGGAGATTCATAGCCGCGCAAGCTTCTGCGGTAGAAATGTGAGGCGCACTTACTGTCTCGCCTTTGACGAGGTGGGATGGCTGGGATGAGAGCACTCTGCTCGGGTTCTGACCCCGAATGGGTTACGTCTGGAGGCCTTGCAACCTGGGACAGATGAAGAGGCTTCAGAGAAACTGGGTGAAGCGGACAGTCTTTCTGGAGTTTGGTATAAATGTATTAATCATAAGATGCTGCTGTGGTTTGAATGTTTCCTTCAGTGTTCACATATTGGAAATTTATTCCCCAGGGCAACATTGTTGCATGGTGGGGCTTTGAAGAGGTGATTGGGATATTAGGACTCTGCCTTCTGCGTGGATAAGTATGGTATCATGCAGGTGAGTTAGTTATTGCAGAATGAGCTCTTTCTGGATAAAGGGTGAATCTCTGCCTCTCTGCACCCTCCTTTTACCTTCTGCCAGGAGCTGAAGCAGTAAGAAGCCCCCTGACATTCAGTGTAGCCCCTTGACCTTGAACTTCTCAGTGTAAGAAATAAATCTCTGTTCTTTACAAATCACCTTGCCTCAGGTATTCAGTTACCTGTTAGCTGTGCAGGATGGACTGAGACAAATGGAAAGAGATGACTATGAATGCAATTAAAAACTGATGGTCTCAGTAGATTGCTGCTGATTAACTCGAACAGCAACTATCACCGTACAGTCAAGCTCCTTTAAAAATCCTGAGGGCAACATTAGGTTCAGAGGTTTATGCTTCATTCTGAGCCACTGCCAGACTCGCTTATGAAGGACCCTCACTGACCAGCAGGCTAACCCCAGGTTTCTGGCGGGTGCGTTTTGATGATGGGGTGCACAGGTGGAGGCGACTTCAGGCCTCCTGTGTCTTGCTCTTCTTGAGGCTCCAAAGGTCGGGGCTGTGGCCTGTGCCGTGTGCAGCTGGTGTGGATCGTCCACTGCGGTGTTCAAGGTTAGCATTTTAAGGGAGCGTGTGTGGTGTCTGTGTGTGTGTGTGTGCGCGTGTGATCATTCAAACTTATCCCTCAAGGTAAATTTAGTTTGTGCAATTATGGATAACTTCCAATTAGATTTCATACATGAAAAAATCCCAAACCCCAGAATTTATACATGACCAAGAAACTTTCCTGCTCATGGTAGGGACCCATATGGCATATTATTCTATAAAAATATTGAAACAAACAAGCCATGGAAGCAAATTTAAATTTTATAAACCCAGTTCCTCTAGACAGTTCCTATTTACTGATGATAAAAGGGTATTGAATTCTGTAAAGTAGCATATGTCTATTTTTGAGTTAAGCATCTTGTGTCCTGGATGGAAAACATCAAAACTTGGAATCTGAGCTGCAAAGAGAAGAGAGGTACACACAGGTCTTCAATCATGAATAAAACATCTGAAATAGGGCAAAATTGACTGCCGCTTATAAATATTGAAGTAACCAGCTTATTCCTCTACCAACCTCTTTGTCCTTTGTGTCAAATGGAACATTGATGAATTTTACTTTGGCAAATGATCCAAAATGTCACATAGTTGGATTGTTAATCAGATTTCTCTCTTGTGTGTCTTCGTTTCTTCCTCTATAGAGCGGGGACAGTGGTAATAAGATATGAAGAGGATGCTGGGAAGATGTTAGGGTAGGACACAGAAATCTGGGCCCCTCTCAGCTGTCACCAGGATGAGCTGTCTGATGTAGCTGCTTTGGAACTCTGGAGTCCACTGAATGCTGCCAACTTCCGGAGGAATGTGCAGAAACACATTGCAGTTAAGTTTGTTGCTGCAGTTCTTAGCTGAGCAGTTGTCCTGGTCCCCCACAGCCCCAGCCCAGAGGCAGATGGCAGCACTCATGCTCGCGTAGCAGCGTGCAAGTGGATTTGGGAGCCAGTGTAGTGAAGGACCATGTCCTCCAGTCCTGGCTGCCGAGGGGACTTCAGGTCACAGAGGGCCCAGAGCAATGCCACTGGGGCACTTCTTCTATGGCTGGAGCCCCTTCCTCCGAGGCTGAAGTGACTTCCAGGGGACTCGTGAGGCTGGTGCTTTTAAAAACCTTCAGGCAGGCGCAGTGGTGCACACCTGTAATCCTAGCACTAGGGTCGCTGAGGCAAGAGGGTCACCTGGGCTACACGATGAGTTCAAGCTCTACTACCTCAAAAAACAAAAACAAAAACAAAACAAGCACACAGCAAAACAAAATCACCTTCGCTGTTTTCCTTTTCCCAGTTTTGGATCCAGTCGATTAGGAAAATCAAAGCAGCTGCGTAGCTGAGGGAGCTTAGAAAGGGCAGAGCTGGAGGGGCACTGAGTTCACTCCCAAGGCTGGAGCCTGGAACAGAAGCGGGACCACTGCAATAAAACTCGACAAAACACCGCCGTCCACGCTGAGGGCCGGGGTGGTCTGACTTCCAGGACTACCAATGATCGGCTTCGAAAGTTTGCGTCGCAACCAAGAGTCAGAAGACACTCACAGAAAGACGCCCTTTCCGGAGGGAAGACTAAGCTTACAGAGACTGTGCTGAGAAAGGGCAGCCCCAGTAAAACTTAAAAATGACAGTCTTAGAAACACTAGCGGAACCAAAGGAAGATGTGGAGGAAGGCAAAATGATGCATCAACAAAGCTGAAGTGTCAAAAAAAGAAACAAAAAAGAGACTCTGGAATTGAAGAAGTTGTTTATAAAAATTTGGATAGAGGAAAAGGGAAAATTTACAGAAACATAGTGCTTATCAAGACAAAATAATAAGAAAATAGATCACCAATCAAAAATATCCTGACAGAAAATTCCTGGATCGGATGGCTTCAGTGGTGAATTCTGCCAGCATGTAAAGAGACATGAACATCCATTCTTCTCAAACTTTTCCAAAAAATTGAAGGTGGAGGAACATCACTTAACTCATTATTTGAGACAAATCATGCCCTGACTGTAAAGTCAAAGACACTACAATGAAACTGTGAGCTGATAAAAATTTTGCAAAAGTCCCCAAGACAGCTGAGTTCTGCCAGCTTTAATTTAATATTAAAATGATATATACCATGACAAATGGGTGACTCCTGGAATGCAAGAATGTGTCACATGTGAAAGGCCATGTAATATCCCACATAAAACAAACCTCACATGCATAAAAAATCTGACAAAGCTCAAACATTTTAATATTAAAAACACTCGACAAACTGGAAATAAAAAGAAACTACCTCAGTGTAATAAAGGCCACCTACGAAAAACTCACAGCAAACATTGTAAGCAATGGTCAAAGACCAAAGACTTTTCCACTAAGATCAAGAAAAGGCAGTGATATCTACTTTCACAACTGAGCACTGGGAATTCTAAGCAGAGTAATTAGACAAGAGGAAATAAAAGGCATTCAAATCAAAAAGGTCAAATAGTCTTTGCATGAAGATGTGACCTTATATGTAGAAAATCCGAAAGAGTCCTGAAAAAACTTTTAGAATAAATGAATTTAGTGAAGTAGCAGAATATAATTCAATACAAGAAAAATCAGTTGCATTTCTAATCTAAAATGGAGATTAAGAAAACAATTCCATTTATAATAACACAATGAACAAGATACTTAGGAATCAGCTTATCCAAGCAAATAAAAGATTTGTCCATGAAAATAATACAATTCATTATAATATAAAATAGAAAAACATCTCATTTTCATGGATCAGAGCATGTGATATTGTTGTCAGGGTCATCTAAAACAGTTAACAGATTCAGTGCAATCCCTAACAAAATAGCAAGAACTTATTTGTGTGTGGATTTGGAAGATTCAACTAAAATTCACATGAAATCTCAAAGGAACCTGAATAGTCAAATATTCTTGGAAAAGAAGAACAAGTTTGGAAGATTCACTTACTTATTTCAAAACTTACTGCAAAGATTCAGTGATGTATATATATATATATATATATATATATATATATATGTATATATATATATTTTTTTCTTTTCCCTGCAAAGGAATAGATAAAAAGGCCAAGAATAAATACTTACATGTGTGGTCAAATGGACAGTTGTTTAAATAACTGGTGTGAACACAAAACTAGATGTCCATATACAAGAGAATGATGCTTGAGCTTCCCCATCACGATATACAAAATTTCATCCCATGGGTTCAAGATCTAAAGACTTAAAACTGTACAACCTTAGAGAAAAACATAGGCAAAGTGCTTTGTGACACTGAATTTGACAATGATTTTTGAAAATATTACACCATCCACATAGACAGCCAAAGGCAGAAAATAGACAAATTGAACTTCATGAAAATTAAAACATTTGTTAATCAAAAGTTAACATGGACAGAGTATAAAATATCTCACAAAATTGTGGTATGTTTTCATATGATCTATTTAATAAAATATCCAGAATATATAGAGAATTTGGAACACTTGAAATCAAAAACACAAACAACTAAATTCAACAGAATGCAAAGGAACTGACAAGACACTTCTCCAAAGAAGACATTCGTGAACAGTAAGCGCATCCAAAGATGCTCAGGATCATGGCTCACTGGGAAAGTAAGTGAGGATACAGTGAGATCCTGTCTACCTCAACCCTATCACAGCAACTATTATAAAAATGTTTCAGCAAATAACAGTTGCGAGAATGTGGGGCAATTAGAACTCTTGGGCATTATTGATGGGATATAAAATATGAAAATATATGATCATTGCTCAAAAAATTAATTATGGAATTAGCCTGTGATTCAGCAACCTGAGTATATGTCCCAAAGAATTGAAAACAGGACTTGGATGGATATTTGGGTGTTAATGTTCATAGTAGCTGCTATCATTATCCATAACAGCCAAAATGTGGAAGCAACTCAAGTGTCCATTAACAGATGAATAGAACATAACATGTAACATCTGTGTATAAAAACTGCATTACTCAGGATTTAAAAGGAGGAAGATTCTGACCCAGAATTACTTTTAAGGACTTTATTAGCAAAGTAACCTGATTTCATGAGCAGAAATTATGCTTGAGGGGTCTGAAAGGTCCCTCAAAGCCGCATGTTCTCGCATGGGGTCTTCCAGGAGGGACCACATCCTGGGTGTGAGATGCCGGATAGGAGCGCCTGGTACTGGATCGGCCTTGGACAGCAGGCTCGTGTGTGGCCGCATGGACTCACTGAAGACAGAAGCCCTACCCTGGCTGGGAGCAGCACCAGCCAACAAGCCTGTGGCCCGAATGGAATAAAGAGGGAAAGGGAGGCTCCCCGCTGCCGCTTTTTACTACCTGCCCCGTCACGGACTGTGTCTCCTCTGCCGGGCCCCTTCCATGCCCCGCTGCCTTGGAGCCAGCCAGCTGTGGACTGAGACCTGTATGAACTATGAACTGAAGGAAACCTTTCCTCTTTTAACTTGTGGAAGCCAGGTATTTTATCCAGTAGGAAGAAAGTAACCAAGACTAAGAGTAATCAAAATGATGGAGACAGGAACTAGCGCACAGGTGTCTCAGGCTGAAGGGACTGGGCCATTTTTAAATGGGTACAGAGCTTCAGTTTGCAGCGTGGAAGTCTCTCTAAAGATGGTTAGCGGTGATGGTCACACAGCCGACCACAGTACTTAAAACTACTAAATCCTGCACTTACAAAGGCAAAAGATGGTAAATTTCATGTTCAGTGTGATTCGCTACAGTAAAAATATTTCAAAAGGACAGTGAACCCTGATAAAGTATGATGAGAATGAGTCTACATAAAGTACTTAACCAAGTGTCTGAGAAGTAGTCCTTGTTCCTTGTCACAGTTGCTGTTCTTGTTATATTTATTATAATATGTAATTAACACACTTTTTGGCAACAGATGATAGCTTCACTAATAGTGCTTTTTCATTGTTATGCTGCAGAATAGTGTGTGTAAAATGGTTTGTTCTGCAGAGAAAAGATATTCAAAGAAACGTTTTCATGTGGCCACTGTTCCAGAGACATGCTGGGTTGTATGAAGTCACCGCCTTCTAAATAAGAACACACAGAGAGGTTCCCGTGAGGTCTTGTTTCAGCCGAGTCCTTTTCATCCAGGAGGAGCTGGAGGAAGATGAATAAGGAGGTAAGACAGTGTGAAGCACTTGGATATGTGCCTAGTCAAGAACCTGAGGATGATGCTGTGCAGTGGACTCAATAGCTAATTTCCAGGGACAGAAAGGAGGGAGGAGTGAGTGGCAGAGGATGCATGGACTATGAGATCATTGCCTTAGTCACTGTCTCAGCACTGAGACAAAATACCCAGTGCTATCAAAGGAGGAGAGGCTTATTAGGCTCGGTTTCCTGAGGGTTCGGTCCATGGCTGGCTGGCTCCAGCAGAAGCAGCAGGGTGGAAGGGTGTGGCAGAGGAAAGCTGCTCCAACTGCCAGAAAGCAGAGAGAAAGTGGAGCGGGGACAAGAATCCTCCCTTCCAGGCCGTGCTTCCAGTGACCCATCTCTGGCAGGGCTCCTTTTCTATAGCACATCCAGCTACTAAACTCACCAAGCAATACATTTACTGAGGAGCATGGCACCCTGTGACCCGGCTGCCTCCCAAACACGTGAGACTTGTGGAGGATGTTTTCGTTCCAACCTGTAGCAGTGATAATGCATGTAAGCGTGGTTACAGGCCACAAAGGACTTTCGAAGAGTTTTCGGAATGTGACCAGATAGTGGGAGTGCATTTGTGAATTAAAGAGGGCACTCCTTTGAGAAGGATGGCAGTCATCAGAATCAGGGCAGTATGGAAAAACTGCAGTAGATATTTATAATTTCTGTGCCTGCAAAGGCATTAACCAGGAGCTCAGCAAAAGATTCTGGCTGTTTCAGATGCCACAGCCCTGCCTTTTCTCTCCTGGCCTTGTCTTCTGATCCTAGGCAGTGGCTGTGGCTGGACTTCTTGGTGTTCCCAGATCACAACCTTGAGATTACAAAGATTTTGTAATCCAGATACAGAAACATGCATTCTTCATTATTCCTTTGTGTTTTTTCCTATAGGGCCTATAATTTACCTCATGTAAAGAATAATAAAATTTGGAGGTATCAATCTAGCAAGATTAGCTGGGAAGAAGCTGGAAGGTATTTATTTAGACTAAGTTACCTCAAGGCTCCCTCTCTTTTAAAGAATATAATGCCAGATTCCTAACTCGGACATAGAAAATGTTAGTGTTTTTCTTTATTTGTTAACGTTTATTGGAATACGTGGCTTTCTTATTTTCTTATATTAAATCTCTGGAGCATCAGGACTCATGGCTCGCTCATTTTCCTTAGTAGCCTGGTCTCAATGATTTCTTGGTAAATACTCCTGCACCTGGGATCAAATAGGGTTAGAATCAGCGGCTCTGCAGGAGTCCGCTGGGACTGTGCGCAAGTTCAGGGGGAAGCTTGCTGTTGTCTGACCCAGGCTGGCCTCAGCAGCGGTGCTGGGGGCGATTGAGCTGTGTCTCTGCACCTCTTACTTGTGGAAGGCAGGGTTGGCTGTGTTCGCATGGCCAGGAGAGGCAATGAGGAGGGATGTGCTGCTCACCCGAGTGCGTTTCAACCCTTGCTTTATATCCTATCTGGCAAATATGCCATCAGCCAAGCAGTGGCATGGCTGAACCCAGGCCCCCGAGTCTGGGGAGTCGCCTCCCTTGAGGTAGCTGGCTCTGCCTGGGTTCTCAGTAAGGACGCGGCCACAGTACTTTGCCTTCTACTGAACCAAAGGCTAAAGAAAGCTGGTCGGAATTTTGTAGTGCTAACTGATTTTAATGATGATTACATAAGTGAGCTGACACATACATGCTGAGACTGGTAATCGCTTAGAAATATTAATTTTAAATTTGATGCTAGATTTATGTTTTGACCAAGGTAACACTAGTTAAGATCTTCAAAATTCGAGGGTCAGAGTTTAGGTTCTTGACAAAGGGGATGAATTTTATTTGTGGTGCTGTTGAAATAGGGCTAAGAGTAATAGTGGTTCTGGGCAAAGAAAGCGTTTGAGTGGAAAGAGTAAAAAGAAATAGGACAGCATATAATTAGACTTGAAAAATTTAAGATTTGGTTAATATTTTAAAACATTACATTTTTAAGTCAATAAAAAGAATTCATTTTTCTTAATTACTTTTAACTCTGAATTTGAATTTTTTTGTTTGTTTGTTTTGGAGACGAGGTCTTGTTATTAGTTCAGCCTGGCCTTTAACTCATCATATAGCCAAACTTGGCCTCAAACTCATGGAAAGCCTCCTGCCTCCACCTCCTGAGTGCTGAGATTACAAGTGTGTACCACCATGCTCCGCTTGAACTTGATATTTCTGACATAATGAAATTAGTATATGTATTTTAATGATTTTTAAGTGAGAACTTTTTTTTAGTGTGTTATGTTCAAATTCTACTGAGATTCTCAGTGCAAGAGGTAGTGAATTTGGGGGTAGTTATGGAAGAACAAGGATCATGAGAGGAATAAACACAGAAGATTTATTTGGGCAGCACTTAGCAAGGGCTTTCCCACAGGGGAAGTCTGACCCACAGTGGGTCTTCCAGAGACTGGACCACAGAGGTACCACCAGAGGGAGAACCGGGAAAGAGACTCAGGTTGGGGTTGGGAGAAAGTCGAGAGTTTACGCATCTAACCGGTGCCCCTCAGCAGCAAGGTGGGAGTCGGGCTGTGGGCACAATCCGAAGCCCTTTACATAGATAAGCTTGTGTGGTACAGAGTTAGGAGACACTGAGTGCTGTCGTGTGGGGTATGTTAAGTAGATAGGCTCTAAATAATTAAAACTGTGTGTTCTGAGAGCTAAATGAACTGACGAATGAGAATCTGAGTTTGGCATTGTTGGTCTTAGGCCTCTGACACTAGCCCCATGGAGAAATAAATAACATGACACTGTTCAGACTGACACACACGGGCCACCTCTGGCCCACTCAAATAACCTCATGTGGTGGATTAATTAGTGATTAACTTTTAACACCAGCTGACCTGAGTCAGCGTGGTGCTGGGTGTGGAAGGCCCCCCTGAGGTCTGCTGCCAGCAGCATAAAAGCAGAACCAGAAGAGAAGGTGGTGCTGCTGATCCTTCTGGAGAAGCTCATTGTGTTGGCTTCCTGATAGGAACTTGGCTGTTGGCATCGTTGGAGGAGCTCAGGTCCTTGCTGTTGCTGAGGAGGCTGTGGCATCTTTCCGGGTCCTTACCTTTAGTATTGCTTCCTGGTTCCAGGGCAGATCCTCAGCCTGCTGGCACAGGTCCTTCATCCCACTGGCACAGACTTGCTGGCTTCCACCGCTGACCTCTGGGCCTTCCCAGTGCAGGTCCTTGATACAGACTCACATGAGACATTGTCGTGGGCTCCAGGCCTCTGGCTGGACTTGTGCAGGACATTGCTATGGGCTCTAGGTCCTCAGCTGGATCCTTTGGGTCTCTGTGTGTGGACAGATGTGCACTCTTCCACACTGGACTTTTTGGATGAATATTATAAAATAACTGTATAAATTATGTGTCGTATATTAAATCTATTCCCTTATAACCCCTGACTACAACATAACATGTGTGGCACAATTTATATATCACACAAAACACTTAAGGAAAGAAAACTGTACAAAGTGTCTACAGTTAATTTAAGTTTCTTATAGCCCTGAGCATGTGTCAGGCACTGTGGCAAGGATGTGACATTGTGTATATGAGGCCATTTGGTGCTTCCAACCTTAAAGGGGCTAACCTTAAAGGGGTTTGGATGTAAGCAAGTTGGCCCCCAAGTCTGTGTTCTTCAGTACAGTGCTGCAGGTGTCTTAAACATATTAAAATATGTATAAGATTCTTTGTTTTTAGGTACAAACATTTAACATTGGTCTTAATGAATACATTGTAATTGCATATATTTACATGCTATGTGATGCTTTGATAAATTTATATAATGTGAAATGATAGCGTTCTAGTTAACATAGCTATGATTGCTACTAATCCTACTTTGTCAGATGTTTGTCATTTATTCCTAGTTATTTTCGTGTATACTGTTACAGTTTGGATCTTAAATGTCCCCAAAGGCTTGTTTGCCGGCTGGTGGTGCCATTGGGTAGTGGGTGGAGCGTTTGGTGGAGAAGCCCGTCGGGAGGAGTTGGGTCACTGGGGCGTGGCCTGCTGGGAGAACCTGCGGCTACGGGGCTGTGGCCCCAATGTGCTCCCCTGTCATAGACAAGCACCTTGCTATGGGCTCAAAACATGTCCAGCTACTGTGGACAGAGAACTCTGAACCTGTGAGCAGCAGACCTTTGCTCCTGGGCAGCTGATAATTTCATCATTTTGTCAGAGTAATAAAAACTAACCAATGTACCATAAATTGATTGTAGTGACTGCTGTGCAATAGATTTCAAACCTTGTGTTAGTCCTATCTGAAAATTTACACCTCTTAACCAGTTCTGAGCCCCACTCAGCCTCTAGTAACCGTAATTCTGATCTGTACTTCTGTGTGTTCGACTTTAGATTTCACACGAGTGAGCCTGAGCAGTATGTGCCCTGTGTGCCCTGATCACTCAGCGTCGCGTACGATGCTCCGTGGATCCCATGTTGACACAAATGACAAACTTTCCTCATTAAAGGCTGATTAGCTTTCCATTAAGTATGTGTCACACTTGGAAAGTCCTCCCAGGTTGGTCCTGTCCTGGCTGTCATGAGTGAGGGTGTGAAGGGTAAGCGGCACTCCTCCTGTGACACACTGCTTTCTGTTCCTTCAGGATCATAACCCAGAAGTGGGTTGCTGGACTGCATGGCTCTGTGCTTGCAGTGTTTTGAAGAACCTCCTACTGTACCGTGATGATTTACTAATTTACACTCTATCCAACAGTACACAAGAGTTTCCTATTCTCTGCACTTCGCCCAGCGTTTATTTCTTGTCTTTCTAATCAACGCCATTCTACCAGGGGTGAGGTGGTATCACGGCTTTTCATTTGTATTTCCTAAAGTGGTGCTAAACAGTGTTTCAGGTACAGTTTCTCAGATCCTTGCATGCTGCCTTGGGGAAAATATCTATTGAGATCATTTTAAAATGCATACATGGGGGCCAGGGGTTTAGCTCAGCAGCACAATGCCTGCCTGGCAGGTGCGAGTTCATGAGTTTGATCCACGGTATCCCAAAAACTCCCCCACAAAAAGCAAACAAAAATGCATGTATGAAACCTATTGGGTTGTATGGATTGTGAATATTAACCCTCTTGCCAATATATATGTATGTATGTATGTGTATATATATATATATATATATATATATATATTTTTTTTTTTTTTTTCCAAATATTGTCTCCCAATCTGTGTGCTCCACTTTCATTTGGTTTTCTTTGCTATGGAGGAGTTTCTCAGTGTTGTGTAATCCTGCTTTTTCACTTGTGCTTTCGTTGGCTGTGATTTTGTTATATCTAAAATACCACTGACAAAGCCAATGTTGTGGAGCTTCTTCTTATTTTCATTTCTCCTATGCTTTCTTCTAAGAGTTTCGCAGTTTTGGATCTTATATTCAAGGGTGTTTCATCTATTTTAAATCTGATGTGAGATAGAAATCCAGTTTTATTCATCCATTTACAGGTAACTGGTTTTTCCAGCATCATTTATTCAAGATCTTATTTTTTAAATATTAAAATGGATATAATTATGTATTTTTTGGTGTACATGATATTTCCATGCAGATGTAAAATGTATAATGTCAGATCCAGGTAGCTGATATACAACTGTCACCTCAAACATTTATCATTTATGTTGGCAACTTTCAAATTCTTTCTGCTAGTGGCTTTGACATATGCAGTTAACTGTTGTCCCAGGTGGTTACACCACATGGTACAGAACGCGAGTCATCCTCCCCTGCAGATGTGGTCCTGTCACCGAGCAGCCACCATCTCCTTCCTCTGTGCCTTTGTCTCTCCGGTAGCTGTTCTACCTGTCACGAGATGAGTATTTAAGTAAGAGCACACGACCTTCTCCTCCTGCACCTGATTTATTTCGCTTCACTTAGTGCCACATTTGTGGTTCTTTTATTTTTAATGTCCCAGTACTGTTCTTGATGATTCTTCTTTCCCCATTATATATTCTTGGCATCTTTGTCAAAAAGCAGTTGACCCTAAACATATCAGTTGATTTCTGGCTTTTTATTTTGTTTCCTTGGTTGAATTCTCTCTTTTATGACAGTATCATGCTTTATTAAATACTTCAAAGTCAAGGAATGTGATGTCCCAGTTTTTTTAATCTATTGTTTTTATTATTCATGTTAAAAGTAATTTTTTCTATTTCCATGATAAATGACATTGAAATTTTGATAAGGAATACGCTGAATTTGGGGATTCTTTTGGGCAGCATGAACATTCTAAAGATACTAGGTCTCCCAATTCGTGGACCCAGGACATCTTTATAATTATGTTTAATTTCCTCTCCGTGTTTCCCAGTTTGTGGTATGTAAGCCTCCCACCTCCTTGGTGGGATTTATGTGTTAATACGTTATTCTGTTTATTTTGTTGCCATTGTCAGTAGCACTGCTTTCTTAGCTTCCTTTTTGGATACTCTGTCCTTAGTTTATACAAATGCTACTGAGTTTTAGAAAAGAAGAGGTCATCGTGAGCAGCCTGCTTTGTCTTGCCCTGGATTTAGGGACACATTTTCAGCTTGTCATCTTTGAGCATGCCATTGGCTCATGACGTTTGTCCCTTGCGACCTTGTTGAGGTACTTTCTCTAACCCTAACTGGCTGAGAGTTTTTATCGTAACAGTGTGATGGGGCTTGCCGAGTGCTTCTTGTACATTCGTGAGACGACCGTGTGGTTTTACTTATTTCGTGTCTGTGTAGTATAACATGCTCTGATCTGATCTGCATGCATTGCAACCTCGTATCCCAGGGACAAATCTCTCTTGGTAATGGTGAAGGATGATTCTCTTAATGTGTTCTTAAATTCAGTTTGCTAACATTTTGTTGAGAATTTAAAAATCTATCTTTGTCAGGGACCTTGGCCTGTAAATTTTTTTCTTACAGTGCCTTGTCTGGCCGTGGTATCAGGTGACATCTGCCTTGTTAAAGTAAGTTTAGAAATTATTCCTCTACTTTGTTTTTTTAAAAATTTTATTTAAAGAGAAAAAAAAAGCAAAACAGAAAAAAGGGAAGAAACAATACAGAATTTAAAAAAAAACAATAAGAAATCACTAGTTGATAAATTACATATTCTCTTGTTAGATATAGTTGTTCAAGTCACAAAATTAAAGCATACAGAGTGGACATTCAAACAGTGAGGCTGCAAACAGTTCTGTTCAATGATCCAACAAAACCTTACAATGTGGTTATCAACCCTATACGCTTAAACATACATGCAGTTATATCCTTTAGAGCACTTTTTTCCTCCTTTATTTTTGTTTATTTATTTTAATTTTTTATTATTTTGAAGGTAGCAAAATACAACAGAACAAGATGGAGCAAAGCCAACTGAGACAGTGCAGTGAAATTGGTACAGAAACCCTCAGCAGGTTACTGGCATAACAGTAATAAGTACCATAGTATATCCTGTTGTCTTCACAACAGTTGTTCTTTCAATCAGGTATAGCCAAATCAAAGGAAATACAGGACATTCTAGAACTTATCAAAACAGAACATTGAATAGAGCATTACATTAATCAGAACAATGAAAAATAGTGATAACAATATTTGCCTTCGAAGAGATGGTAGAAGGAAATCTCCCCCTATTGCATATGGTCAGCCTCTCAAGAAATGTCTAGATCTTTAGCTCTCACTTGCTAACAGGGGTGGTGTGTGTATGTGTGGTTTGTGTGTGTATGTGTGTGTGTGTTTGATTCTCAGCCCGCTCACCAGTAGGCTCACGGGAGCCGCTGAGTGATTCTTCTCCTGCCTCATGCCAGGGCTGCTTACCGAGAGGGTGGGCAAATTGCCTTTCTGTGCTGTACCCTGAGTCCCTCCGTGGTTGGATCTCTGGAGCTGCTGGTTCTCCTCCCAGCTCAGGTCAGGGGGCCTCTATTCCTCTACTTTGGTTTTCTGAAAAGTATAAGAAGAATTTGTACTTGTTCTTTTAATACTTGGTGGAACTCAGCTGGGAGGCTGGTCCATTCTAGGCCTTTCATTGATGGGAGATTTTTGATAACTGATTTAACCTCTTTACTCCTCTAATTGTGTATTTCTCCCTAATTTGGTCTTGGTACATTACATGTGCCTAGGATTGCAGCTGTGTCTTCTAGGTTATCCAGCTTCTTGGCAAGTAATTTTTCTAAATGCCTTGTTATGATCCGTTGTATTTCTTTGGCATTTGTTATGATGTTTCTTCTTTCATTTGTGATTTTGTTTTGGTCTTTTTTTCCTGGAAACAAAGTGTAGCAAAGGATTAATTTGCTTTATCTCCCCTGAAAACCAACTCTTAATTTTGTTGATTTTTCCTAGCATCTGTCTTTTATCTTTGTTCTCCTCAAGTTGGGTTAGTATATTCTTTTTCTGTTTCCCTGAATTGTACCATTAGATTGTTTATTGGAGCTCTTTTATATTTTTTGATATAGGTATTTCTTGGTATAAAATTTTCTCTCAGGAAAGCTTTTGCTGCATTCAATAAATTTGGTATGCTATGCCTCCCTTTTTATTTGTTTCAAGGTGTTTTTTATTTGATTCTTTTCAATTTCTTCTCTGACCCGTTGGTAGGAGCTTGTTGGTAATTTCCATATATTTGTGTGTTTTCTAAGATTTTTCCTGTTATTGGTCTGTATCTTCATTCCATACAATATGTAAAAGTAATTTATGTGAATTTAAGCCTCTTAAACTGAAGACTTGTTTTAAGGACTTAAGTATGATTTATCCTGGAGTATGTTTGATAGGAGTTTGAGAAGAATGTATATTCTGCTGCTGTCAGGTGGAATGTTGTGTCCATTTGGTGAAAAGTCCATTTCAGCTCAAGCATTTCTTTATTGATTTTCTGTATAGATGATCTGCCCACTGTTGAAAGTGGAATAATGATTTACGTACTATTATTATTCTGTATTGGATCTCTGCCTTCAGATCATTTAATAATTGCTTAAATAATGTACTTGGGTGCTTTCAGTTTTGAGTGTATATACATTTACAACTGTTATATCTTCTTGGTGAATTGGTTCCTTTGTTATTATGACCATCTTTTCTCTTTTACAGGTTTTGATAGAACGTCTGATTTATACGATCTAAGTGCGGATGTGCCTGCCGTCTTCTGGCTTGCATGTGTCCGGAGTATCTTTGCCCATCCCATCCATTTCAGTTTGAATTTCTTCTTAGTAGTAAAATGAGTCCTATAGGTAGTATATAGATTGGGCATTAATATTTTTTCTTTTTTTTTACACATTCAGTCATTTAATTTCCTTTGAAGTTGTTTTATATTTTTGTAGACCCTTTGTTTTTTCTTCTCTTCATTTTTATTTACATGGTTCCTACTGTGTATACTTTGAATCTTTTCTTTTTGTACTTTGCATAATGCAGATTTTTATTTTGTGGTTACCATGAGGCTTACATAACACATTTTTGCCTATGTATTTTATTACTGCATGTTAATTATACAACATCTTCATTTCAATAATTCATATATGCATAAAACATACCTTGATCAGATCATGTTTCCTATTACCTTCAAAACATCCTCTCCTTACTACAGTTTATGAGCTGAGAGCAACATAATCACATACAAAAATGATGTAAACATTTAGATTTATAATTTGTATCCTTTAACAACTTACTGTTTCTACAGTTGGTTTTTTAAAAATTAGTTTTGTTTTCAAAATCTCATCACAGGAGTGAAACTGTTTTCACATCACCCTCAGCTTAGAGAATTCTGAGTATGGCTGTGTATTATTTACCCCACGGAAATCTTTACTTTCACTTTTCTTAGTTATTAGCAGCTTTTATTTCGGCTTAATCATTTAGCAGTTCCTGCAAAGGAGGCCTAAGGGTGGTGAACTCCAGCTTTTGTTTGACTGGAAAAGTTTTTCTCTCTCATTTCTGAAACAAACTTTGCCAGCTGAAGTGTTCTTGATTTGGGGTCTTTCTTCAGCGTTTCTAGCGTGTCCCTTCCCTCTGGCCTACCGGGCTTCTTCCGAGAAAGCGCCAAGCGCCTGTGTTGGACTTGTTGAAGGAGCTTCTTAGCCTGCGCTTGCTTTAGCGTTCTTTCTTTGTCTTTGGTTTTATTGATTTGATTACATACTTTGGTGGACAGCTGTTTGTGTTGGACTCGTTGGGAGACCCTGCAGTTCCTCGACCTAAATGGAGCTATCACTCCCAAGACTTAAGAAGATTTTGCCATTATGGTTTCTGAAGTGAGCTTTCTAGGGCGTTTCTGTTTTCCTTTTTCTTATGAAACTCCTATTACATGAAGGTTACCTATCTTGATGGTATCTAGTAGTATCCACAGGCCCTTTAAATTCTTTTCTATTATTTTTTTCTGGATAATTTCACATGTCCTATCTTCAGAGTCTCCTACTAAAAGTTTCTGTTGAATCCGTACATTTTTATTTTGAGGGTTTCTTCCTGCTTTCATGTATTGTTTCTATTTATCAAACTTCTCATTTAAAAATTGTTTCTAAATTCTATTTCCTTCCTCATCCATATTTTCTTCTAGTTCCTGAGCTTCTGTATGAATCATTTTGAGTTCTTTGTTAACTAAAGACTGCACAGATCTGCATTTCTTGGGGGCCCTTTGTGGGTACTTTCCTGGGCTGTGTCTGATGTCCCTGGTTTTCCATAATCTTTGTGCCCCTCTGTCGATGCCTGTGCATTTAAGAGACTGGCAACCTCTCTTTTTGTTCACGAGCTTTGCTGGTGATGGACCTCCAGGATCTAGTTCAGCCATGGATTCTGGATGGGTTAGCTGGCAGTAAACCTGGCTCTGGAGAGCTTGGAGTGGGGTCCACTCTCTGAGCTGGGCTCCTGCTTAGGCTCCCATGTCAAATCTCCGTTCTGACTGCCCTTTGTGCCTGGTGAGACAGCCGGTCAGACTGTGGTCAGTCACAGCTGCTGACTGGGCTTTGGTGTCTCCGTTCAGCAAGGCCACAGGTTACCCTCCCCGAGTAGGCAGTACCACCATTGGAGTCCCTGGTTGGGGCATGTGTGTTAGGTTCTGATTCTTGGGTTCCATATTCTACCACTTAGTGGGGCAGGGTCAGCAGCTATGCTGCACCGGTGGGTGTGGACCTAGGCTTGCTCCTGCCTCAGGTAGGGGCCATAAGCAAAGGCCAAGGCCTGGCTGGCTTTCCTCCTGGAGGCTGTGGGTACTGTCCCTGCTGCAGGTAGTTGCTGATCTGTACTTGTCTCCTGGCCTGGGGCAGCTCCTGGGAAGCACTGGGACCTGCTGGGTTATGGCTCAGTCTCTGGGATTGAGTGGGCCCAGACGCTCTCTCTGTGGATTCTTGCTGATCCACACTGTTAGCCTGGACTGCTTAAGAAGGTCCCCAGGGCTGGGCAGGAAAGCAGTTGAGGACTTGAGCCTGGCAGACCCCATGTTACGCACTGATCAATACAGTGAGTTTGACTTTCATGCCAAATCGTAGGGAGACATTTCCCGTTTACTACATTTAAGAGTGTGTTAGCACTCGGGGTTCAGTAAGGCAGGCACTGAGAATATGCTGAATTGTTGTATCTCAAAACCTAGAACAGCACTCGCAGGCAGTGTGTGTGCTTTTAGGCACTAAAATACAATAAATGAAGAATGAATGAATGGATGAAGTCTTTAAGCTAAACAGGAAATGGATAGCTGAAGTGGAATTTATGCTTGGATCTTATTCAGTCACAGGATGAAGTTGCCCCCAAAAGTAACAATAAATAAATAAGAAAAGAAGTGTGTTTTAAAAGCACCAGTACCACACTGAAGAGAGAAAAATATCCAAGTAGAAAGACGATTCAACCTATGTTTTATCTGATTATAGAACATATAGTCTCCTTTTTTTTTCAGAACTGAGGGTTTAGCTGAGGACCTAGCATATAGTAAGCAAGCTCTGTAACAGGGATACACCTCCAACTCTTAATTATTTTTGAGATAGGGTCTAATTCAATTGTCCAGGCTGGCCTCAAACTTGCGATTCTCCTGCTGCAGCCTCCTGAGTAGCTAGGATTATAGCTGTGCTCCACATGCCATGTGGAGGACACTGTTAGTGGTGACAGTAGTTCAGGCAAGTGTTTAGTGTAAAGAAAACCATGTTTTCAGGAGGTGGAATCTGGAAGCACACAGGTTCTGTCTCTCAGTCCGTTTTTGGTGCTGTGACAGGTGCCTTCTTGGTTTCTCTTGATAACTCATTTGTCTGATATTTATTGGATTTAACTGACCTTCAATTTCTAAATCCTTTTTAACTGGAAAAAACACTATGTAAAATACAGATTTTTTGCAGTTGGATGAGGTAACAGATTTGGAGACAGCCGTATTGAATAGAAGATCGGGAGCTGGTTATCAGTCTGCCCGAGGTGTAACAGGTGGCTAAGGCTCTGCATGGTGAGGTGCCGAGACCATGGGGTAACAGGGACCAGTGCAAGATTTCCAGTCCTGGGGACACTCACCTTGATGAGCAATATCCCTTGTGTCCATTCGCTCACTGAAACATCAGGCTTAACTTACATGGGGAATGAGGGTATGTTTTCAGATCCTAACTCCGTAGTCAACTTCTGAAACACAAAACCAAGATAAGTAAATATAAACCGAAATTCCAATAATAACAGCATGAATTTCTAGAAAATAAAACCAAAAAGAAATATTTCTCTGTGAACCTTCCCTAGTGTCTGGTAGAATGTCATATGTTACAAATAATTATTGATGAGTACAACATAATTAGTGGGCAATAGTTTTGAGAAAAAATTGAGAATGATTCAAACTACATGATCCTTTACATTTTATGAAGAATAAATTATATCAGTTATTATGTGTACATGGAGTTAATTGGCTTTAAAACATGTACGTATAACTTAGCAAATTTTATTGCTACCCATTTGCATTTATAATGTAATTGATTTGCTAACTCGCCAAATTTTACTCAGTTCAATTTTTTATTTTAATAACTTATAGGAATTGAGCATTATCTATTTTGAAATAGCAAAAATTAAATACATCTGCATGCACTAGTACAATTCTCTTTTACTTAAGCGTATTAGAATTCATGGAGTTTGATATCAGTGTTTGTCTAAATAAACTAACAATATCCAATCAGGTTGTGGACCGTTGTGTCTGAAAATTGCTCATTTCTTCTAAGTTAGTGATTTTGCATAATGATAGTTCTTACAAATCTTTTAATTCTTCCTCTTTGGGGAAAACAATAGGCAAAAGCTTTTCCTTGAAATCGCCTGGTGGACGCTGAGGCTTTTCCAGTCTGAGTGCTGTCATCCCGCCGCCCTGCAGCGATGGTCTGTGACCGTGTGCTCAGGAGGCTGGTGCTGGCCCGGCCGGTCGGGAGTCTGATTCTGCTGGGTCATGGGTGCTGGGACCCAGCCTTGTGCCAGGTGAGGCTGGGTATGGGTGTGGCGTGCCCAGGCTCAGTGGCTTTTTCTTCTGTCCCCAATCATCTTGGTTTTGCCTTAATAACTGATCCTGTGCATTACAGAGAATCGAGGCTGGAAGCTCCGACCGGGATGTCTGGAATGCGTGGAGAAAGTTGCGGATTTTATCACTAACACAGCCAACACCAGCCGAGCTGTGACGTGTGCCAGTACCAGAACACGAATGTGACCTGTTTTCCTGATACAGTTCCCAGTGTCCTATTTAAGATTTTTTTTTGTACCAGGGATCGAACTCATGACCTTGTGCTTGCCAGGCAGGCGTTTACTCCACTGAGCTAACTCCCCGGCCCGGCAGTGTCCTGTATAGCTGCATATTGAATTTACATCAGCTGGGTTTCTGAGAGTCAATCTAAATATACGGAGTAAAGTATGCGAAGACGGTTGGGATGCTCTTAAACTTACCTCCAGTGTTCTCTGGGCTTGAGATTGCAGAGTTTAGCATTCGCTCTAACACTGAGAATAGATGGAGAATCCCTCAGGAACGCTCCTCTCTTTAGTTCAACTATGAGAAGCAAAGCAGGCGAGGACCCTAAATGGAGTGGTCTGGTGGTGCTGACCTTGCAGAAGTCCAGCTAAACCGGTCTGCAGCCTACTAAGTGGATTTGTTGCTGAGCACAAGAGATTAGAACCCAAATTACTAGTAGCTTTTTTTCTTCAGAGGCTTTGGCAGGAAAACCACCTGCAGCCTCCTACAGTCCGGGAGAAGGACACAGGACAGAGGCTGGCCGTGCGGGCAGTGGCTGGGTGGGCTCCCTGTGCTCTGGCCTAAGGCATTGTCCACTGGATTGCTGTGTTAGAGTCACTGTGCCCTTAGATTTTCTCTCCTAACCGCTACAAATGGTCTTTAGGCTTTCTTATTTGTTTGCCTGCTTATCACTTCTGTCCTGTTTTTCGGAATAATGTTTATTCCCATTATCCCCAATTATCAGAGTAACATCTTCAGGGTAGACTATCAGAGAGAAGAAAAAGGAACACAGTGTCGGTCTGTGAGCATGTCTACCCCAAAAGCCTCTGACTGAAGTCTTGCATTTTAGTTTCTTATTAGGAGTTTGCATTCCGCAGTGAGTACGGTCCTCGTGGAGGGCTGGCACATGCACATGCACCTCTTTAGTCTCTTTTCACCCTTCCCCTCCTTCCATCTCTGGGTCCTCTGCCTTTTTGGAAAAGATCTATCTTCCCTTTTCCTGTTATCTGTCTTTTAATTTGCTTTTTATTTATATTCTGGGTTTCTCATATAAGAGAAACTATGTGATAGTTAAGCTTGTGGGTCTGATTTACCTCACTCAACAGTGTGGCCTTGGGGAGCAGCCATGTTCCTACAAATGACTCAGCTTTGTCCTTTTTACGGCAGAGTGGTACCCCACTGTGTGCGGACACCACAGTTTCCTTGTCCATTCATCCGCTGATGGACACTTTGGCCACCTCTAAGATTCAGCTTTGTGAATTGTGGTACCATAACCATGGGATACATCTGTCACTGTGACACAGATTCTAACTAGCTAATATATTTCACCCTATTGTACAGCATGGTTAAAATCGTACCAAAATTAGGCATTTTAAATCATGCTTTTCTTTATAATATTGCATCAAATTTTTTCATGTTGTTTTCGTCACATGGCTATTACATATCTATACATTTGTATATATATAATAGTATAAGACATGGATGTTCCTTCACTTTATATTAGGCCATTTAAGTTTGCTTTACAATTTTGGTATTTTTTTTATTATTTTTTGAAATAGAACCAGTTGGGTGCTCTTGCTTTATGTAATTTTTCAACTGCTTTCAAACATAAAAAGTTGTTAAAACAAAGATTGAAACTGTGTCTGTGGTCTGTCCTGAGGTCACACGTTTGAAAACTTCCACTGCCCACTGAGGACGTCCTGTGCGCCTGGCTTGTCTCTGACAACACCTCACTCACAGCCTTCTCAGAGCCCTGCCGAGACGGCTCCCTCGTGGAGGCCTCAGACCTTACCTTCCCACTCCGGAGCTCCCTTGCAGGTCCTACCCCAGAAACACACTCACCGGCTGTACTGTGTCCTGCTCAGCTGTGGAAGATTCGAAATGAGGAAAGGCCACTCCACCCGTGCTCGAAGGTCACAGGTTGAGAAACAGGCAGGACTGGTGGCTGTGGTCTGGCAAGTCGACAAACAGTCTGCAAGATCTGCTTGTGGACCTGAAGCAAATGAACTAGTCAGAGAGAAAAACTTTTTTCTTTCTTTAATGAGAAATCTGAGCTGCACTGCAGAACTAGCCATCCCTGTGAGGTGATGTGTGACATTGTGACCTTGAGGCCTTCCGCCACCTGTCTGCTCCCTGAACTGCAGAGAGCAGAGGCCGGGGCTGCTGCAGGTTTGGCCCACGACAGACGCTCTGGGAGAGGGAGAACAACAGTGAAGGCTTTGCTTACAGCAGCCACTGGGGGCTGGTTCTCTCCAGCTCAGCGGCACAGTTTAAATTGGTCTGCTTCACACCAGTGGTGGCTCTGTGGGAATTGTCCTCACAGACCCACCGCAGACCTGGGGAATTTTTTTTTTTTTTGAGTGATTAAAATCCCTCACCTGATATTTTGCTAGGTGAAGTTCTAGCAGAGAACTCCTCCAGGACAGACTGACCAGGTCCAGTGTCTGATACACAGTGCCCGTGTATTACCCACAGTGTCCCGAGCATACAATACACTGCATATGCTGAGTACCGTCACACTGGTGTCAAATTCTTCCACAATTCCAGACATGGATTTCAGAAAACTAATTCTTTATTGTTAAAGACGCATGTCTGTTTGCACTCTAGATGTATCATTAAACCTTGAGATGAATTCGGATTGCCACACTAACCTTTGTTCATATCGGGGAGATGGTTTGATATATTCAAGCTCATGTAACGATTTACATATTTGTGTTCTGCACAGAGAGGTGGTGGCCGTGACCTTCAGGCCTTCCTTTCATGCTGGTTGCAGAGAGCTGTGCCATCCAAAGTGTAGCCACAGACCCTCGGCCCTGCACCACCCTTTGCTACCTGTCTGTAGTCATATAGGTGGTGTAATTGAGTCAACTAGTAGCAACTTTTTATAGCAATTTGACATTGTCCAAACACCCTACTCTATTCATAGAATTATCACCTTGAGCATGAGTTCAGAGTATGAGCTCAAGAATGTTGGAAATGGGTTACAAGTTTGAGTTTTCACCTGCAGACAGTTTGAGACAAGGATGTGGCGTGGAGACTGCGGTGGGCAGCGTCTTCACTTCCCGTGTTCTCTGTGCCTGAGGTGTTGAGGTGTTATTGCTGGAGACCTGAATAGCACCGCCCAGTGTTTACTCTAGCGTCACGTCTACCAGAGTTCTGCTTTTCCACTTCTGACAATCTCTTTAATAACCATGTGAAGCTTCAAGAAGAAGCCACCTGACGTTATTCATTAAAATATGTATTTAGCACAAAGTGGAGGGAAAGGTCTCACGGCCAGCTCACTGAGCAGTCTGCGCAGGACGCCCTGAGGCCAACCTGTTCTCAGCCCCGTGGGGTTTTCCTCCTTTCTTCCTGTTTATTTCCCAGCTCTCCCATTTCCAGGTCACTGTGTATTTTTGTCTTTGTAGGCTGAGGAGGCAATGAGTGTAGAGGGCTCTGCTCACAGCCTGGGTGCCTCTCAGGATAGAAGCTACCACTCTGCATTATTCTCTTGAAAATGAAACCGGAAGTCAGACTGTCATGCAGATGAATTCACAGCAGGAACCTGGGTGGCACCACTGTCTGAATATGGGGCAGAGAGAGCAGCGGCTCCGCCCTGAGCAGCGGGCGAGGAGAGGAGCCCTGCTTCTGCTGCAGGTGCTTAGCTGCTGGCACTGTACGGGGAGAAGAGCTGAGCCTGTGTCACAAGAGGGGCGGAGCTCCAGGGAGGCTTCTGCTTGACCATTGGCCCCAGAAGGTGCTGCCTGACCAGCTCCTTTACTGTGTGCCTGCTGGTGCTGGGTCAGCTTGGCTGGCAGAGAAACCTCTGGGCTTTTATGCATTTGACATTCAGCCTTAATAAGTGTGCAAGGCTCACACCAAAGATGTCTGCTAGTCACATCTAAGGCATCTGTCAGCAACCAGGTGAGGAAATGTGGCCACATCTGTGCCTCCAGATAGGCCAAGTTGACCAGAGCAGAAATTGTGCAGTGCTGAGCAGTTTCCTTGTTTAATACATGTTCCATTAAGCACCAGATATGCCTCTCACTCACACACAGGGAAAAATCTATCAAGAGCTAAACACTCCGCACTTCAGTGACTGCTAAAATCAACATCATCTCCTAAAGAATATACAAATGTGATAACTTTATGCAAACAGCTCCTGAGGGACTCAAATTTTTGACCTATGATAAACAATCTGTGCAAAGGACCGTGGTCTTAGGGGGTCTAAACATTACACTCTGTTCCATAACCCTGGAGGGGTGGCCCCTGCTGGGGCCTGGGGTGACATAGCAGACTCTTCGGATTTGCTTCCATTAATTTTCCCAGTACAATCAGGATTTATTTTCAGAACAGTTGTCTCTAGTGTGAAAAAATGGAAAGAGTAAATAAGATCCAAAATGTACAATAGATACTGTGAAAATGAAAGGGAAAGTACTCAAAAGGAAAGAGCAACTGGGAAAGGGGAAAGGAGAAAAGGGAAGGGATGATATGTATGCAGGCACACACAGATATGTATATGTGTGCAGGCACACACAGATATGTGTATGTGTGTAGGCACACACAGATATGTATATGTGTGCAGGCACACACAGATATGTGTATGTGTGCAGGCACACACAGATAGGTATATGTGTGCAGGCACACACAGATATGTATATGTATGCAGGCACACACAGATATGTATATGTGTGTATACACAAGCTGGATAACTACACCACTAATTTCTGTAAGTTCATCAGTAAGAACAGTTTCTGCTGTCATTTATCATTTTTTTCATGCCTAAATGTTGTAATCTGAGCAACTTCTTTGAAGATAACAATATGCAGTATATTAACTATATTAATTTCCAAATTATTTTGTTTTGAAATGCTGTATCATCATTTTTGTTCTTTGTTGTTTTGTTTTTAAAATTAAAAAAAGAAGAGTCACAAGCTGAGTCCCCAAGGAAGCTGACTTGGAGATGGAGCTCAGTGTCTGGGAAATGTATCAGGGAATATCAAACAGCGGAGGCAGGACGGAGGGATGAGTGATCAGTGATAAGTGATAGGTGCACTTGCATGACGGTGTTAGCCCACTGGCAGGAGGGTTTTCAGAAGGCGTCACTGAGAGCTGGCCTTTAAAGTGTGTGCTGCTCGGCCTGTGTGCCCACACTGTTCTGGGACCGTGGGGAAGGAGAACTTCAGGTGAGGCGGTTCTTGCAAAGCAGTGACAGCTAAAGGCTGTGTATCGGCAGCATCTGCAGCATCGGAGGGGGAGTTCCTTGTGATCACAGAGAGGATCATGAATTCTAGGGTTACAGGCTGAACTGTGTCTCTTCCAAATCCGTGAGTTGAAGACCTAACCCTGGCACCCCCAGATAGCGAACTACTGTAACTGGTGATGAGGTCTTTACAGAGATGGTTACACTAAAAAGGAGCTCTGTGCCCTGATCCATGACTGAAGTGCCTAGGAGAAGAGATTTAGACACAGAAATGTCATGTTTGTGCACAAAGAAGTGACTGTGTGAAGACCTAGTGAGAAGACAGCCATCTGCAAGCCAAGCAAGGAGGTCTCAGAAGGAGCAGGATCTGGTGACACTGGGCTCCCAGGCCCCAGAACGGGGAGAGGTAAAGATCCATTGAACACACCATGCAATGGCAGCCTGGCCTTGTGCTTCATTTTTCTTGTCATCTTTTGCTGCAACCTATGTGGCTCTCGAGGTTCTTGGGGTGAAGGACCATGAGCTGATGAGGAAAGGAGACAAAGCTGAGGTCAGGGGGAGCCCTTACTCTCCTGATGGGCAGAAGGAGCTGCTCCACCACTGCAGCACATTTATTTATACACTCCAGAGGAGGATGTCAGTCTCAACCCTGCTGCCCAGCAACTTGTCTTCCTGGCTGGCTGGGCCCCTGCCTTCCTGGAGCCGGAACAGCTGGTTTGCGTGGCTCGCTTTGGGCTCTCTGTGTTTTCAGGGCCGGCCTTGCTTTAGCCCCACACACCTGATCAATCTTCAGTTTCAGCAGCTCCCTACAATCCTTTACAGTGAACGTGATTTTCCTTGCAGGCATTTTGAGACTAATTCAGACTCTCCTTTCACAACTCATTTTATGTACCAGCAGGGATCTACCCAACAGTACTCTGTAGTACCCACGCTGATTCCGTGTTGGTTTTGTGTAGTGAACTCACTCAGGTTGTGTCACTATTTAGTCACTTATTCAGCTCTTGAAGCATGATCTCTGCCCTCGATTCTGAATCAAAAAGCTGAACTTATCTCTGAAGGAAAGGACAGCTATGTTTATTAGGCAGTGTCTTCAAAAAGAAGAGTGCTGGTCTCATGCAGAGCTAGGAAGCTTGGGTCTGGCTGCTGGTGACTGTGCAGTTGGGCAGACTTTACCTCAGCTGAGTTTCTGAAACAAGTTCACGGTCGGGAAGCTGTTGCTGCCTGCCTGGCTCTCAAAGCTCTGGGGTTCTGCTGATTCCTGGCTTTCTAAAGCATGCTGATTGAGATCAGTCAGCACTGACTGAGCAAACAAACTTAATTCTAGTTCTGGTTGTTACTTTTTACCATGACTATAAAACAATCAGTCTTTTCCTAGGCATCTAGGAACAGGGACTTAAATGTGGGAGGTGTTAGTGAGTATTTGCTGAACTAATTGAAAAAAACGGAAGATTCCAGGTAGGCTACTGAATCTCAGTCTGAATTTCAAGGCAGCCGAGCTGAAGGTTTAGACATCAGCACCACAGAGCTGGGTGTAAAGCCTGATGCTGGGCAGTGTGCTCCTGGGTGTCTAAGTGGAAGAAAGAGACATCTGAGCCTGGCCCTCTGAGTGGGGCTTTGCAAAGTTGGCATATGATGTATTAATTGTGTCAGTGGTGTGTGCATGTGTACACACATGTGTGTATTTGTGTGTGTTTGGGTTGAATTTCTCATGACCACCCTCCATCCAGATTACTAAGCACAAACAAATGAGAAAAGTATTGGTTTTGTTTGAACCTGGAGTTGAATCCAAAAGGTTGATTTTCACCCTCTTCTCCCAAAGTTGAAGGATGCATTGGAAGCTGGTTGGGAGGAAGCAGTCTCCACAGAGGACACGGGTGAATGGTGCCCATCGCCCTTCCCTTCCCAGGATTTCACGTCTCACTGCTCCAAAGGAGTGCACCGAGGAGACTGCTCCTCTTGGTCTAGTGGTCTCACGAAGAGGCATTCACCCCACAGGCTTCTCCTAGCACACTACAGCATGGCACAGTTGGGAGAATATTCTCCAGGCATGGCTGGAATCCATGTAAACGGGTGAACAAGGGTGGATGAGGTTTGTTAGGTGTTCAGATTGAGCCTTGAAACTAGAGAAGGGACAGTATGGAGTCAGCCCAGCAAATTGATAAAATGAATGAAGATTTAGTCTTGGAGGACACGGGAGATCAATAACAAGACGAAGAGTGAGGGTGTGGTGCTGTCTGCATTGCCGTGTCCATCCTGGAAAGCTCTGCCATCTAATGTTGCACCAGGGCTCTAGAAAAGGGCAGCAGCAGTCACACAGTGGGATGGGTGACAGGCAGTGAGGAGTCCTCCCAAGCAGAACCAACAGCACCATCATTGAGGAGCAGTGGGTCACAAATAAGGCCATTTACTCTGCTGCTGGTTCCGCCAGGAGAAGCACTAGGGTAAGCATCCCCTGGGAGCTGGGAATTAGGAGGGAGAAGGAAGGAGACAGCACAAGACTGATTGCTCGTAAGTTCTTGGTATTTAGTGAAAATGATCTTGACAGACACAGCACTGACTGGAATAGAGATTGTTGTGGGACTGCGTTAGCATTAGTCTTTGATCTTTTTTTAACATCAGAACTCATGGACAGAGTAAGAGCTCAATTCATATTTTCACCTCTGTAAATAACCCTTTAAGTCATCCAAAGGCATTGGATTTGACCAGAGAATCAGAAACAATATTCAGTCTGTTTTTCATTTTTAAAATAAACTTTTAAAGTCCATTCCAGAGATAATAGACTTGAAAAACAAACTTTGATGTTCAAGACATTGGCTTTGTTAAAAGCAGAAATATTGTTGGAACCAGAGAGTGGCTCTGAGTGCAGCAATGCTCCAAGCTGATGGCTCTGCGTTAGACTGAGTAGAGCAGGAGCAAAGTGACTGCTACCTCTGCTGGCCACAGGGTCAGACGCTGGACAGGTCCCCAGAGGTGCTCAGCGATGCTTGGAGCGAGGCACCTGGGTTTAGGGAAGTGGGGCCTGCTCAGAGAAGGTGGGGGACACTGCTGCTCACTAACATCAAGGAGGAAAATGAATGTCCACTTTTATTTCCAGTGCCCAGGCCACAGTGCAAAGTGAAAATGAGGCCTGTGACCCCTGGAATGGAGCACATGGCAGGAGGAAGCCTCTCAGAACTGGCTGCTTGACGGGACTACAGTGGGAGACCTGCTTCCATTGCGTGGGGAACAGAGTTCTTCTGTGTCTCCTCCCACCTTTTCCTGTCCTTACCGCTGCTCATCCCACTGGTCAAACACTAAGTCTTTGCAGTAATTGCAAAGCCTCCTCGGTAGAACTCATCTCCTGCTTCTCTTCTGTTTCATGTATTTTGTTGTTATCTTATTTTGTCTTTTGATTCCTGCAACTTGTCCTAGTTTAAACAAAGAAGGACGTTTGTTGGCCGTTTTATTTCGGTCAGAAGATGAGTAGGGAGAGGGATGGCCCTGTGGAATGAATGGAACCCAGAGATGCCTTGTGTTTTCATAGGTTCACCCCCAGAAGTTGCTTCCCTCCCCTTTGATTTCTGTGTAACAAGATGACAGGAGGGACCTTGGCTGCGGGCTTGGGCTGTCCTCCCAGCCCGCTGGCCCCGGGTTGAACCGTACACCGTGGCTTGGGTGTGGCAGCAAGTGTTCCCTGTTTGTGTTGGGGATTGGTTCCCAGCGGACCAGCGCCTGGAGGGGCCGGATCTTCGGGCGCAGGGCCCAGTGCGTGGTCACGAGGCCCTGGCACTCCCACATCGCCGTCTGTCTTCCTCTGCCTTCCTCTTCTCTCCCCTTCTTTCACGTATTCCCAGCAATGTGCCACCATTTGCAGTATGGCGATGTGGTCTACGAAAAAGATCCCTGGGGCCACCTAGCCTAGCGTTTAGACCCCCCAGGCTCTGATCTTATAATTCACTTGCCTCAGGTTTCATAGCAACAGAGAACAGGCGAATACAGGTGATGATTGGCAGTTCCAAGCATCCCAGGGGAAATAGTATCTAAATAATCCTGTTTTTCATGAAAAAGACTACACAAATCAAATCTAGATAGATTACCTATGGAAAGAAAATTAAACACAACCACAGTGACTAGAAAATTACACTGCATTTCAGATAATCTTGTTATAAGGATGCTTCTGTATTGGATTGTGTTATTGTATTACAAATATGAGGAAAGTATATTAGATTTATAATAGATAAGATATTAGAACTTCCGTAATTTAGAGATTTATTTTTGTATCTCAAGACTCAGAACTGAACATGATAAAATAACCTGTTTTTTAACAAGTGGATATACAGGTTGTATATCAATCTTTCAAATTATTCATGAAACAAATACATAGTGAATAAAAAATGAAATCTATTTGATTTCACCAGAAATCAACTAAAAATATGCCCATAAGGACATTGTCTTGCTCCACTTTGTGCAGCTGTAATAGAATACCTGAGAAGTGGTACTTTGTAGTGAACAGTCAATCAAGTTCTGAGAGTTCAAGGGAGTCCAAGATTGCCGAGCCAGTGTATGGGATGGACATTCATTCTGCATGGTCACATAGGAAAAAGGCAAAGGGCAAATACATTCCCCTTTCAAAAAAGCCCACACAGAAAACAAAAGACAAAAAGTGTAAAAAATGAGGAAGAGTTGGGGGAGAGGATCCAGTGCTGGTGACAAGTTCATTAATTCATCCCGGAGGGTGGAGCCGTGGGACCCAAAAATCTCCCAGTGCCCACGCCCCCCACCAGTGTGGCTGTGTTGAGGACAGTGCTTTCAGACATGAGCTTTGAGGGACACACGGAAGACACAAGCAGGAATCAGCAGTCGCATCTGTAGGGACTCATGATGCTTACTTTTTTAAAAAAAATTGAACACAGGTCTTCCTTTACCACAGGCAAAATTTTAAGTGCATCTTCTTTGTAATTGACTAATAGGTACGCATAGAACATAGTGATTTGGAACAAGGTTATAGAATATAGTGATTTGGAACTGCCTGACACTTCCTAACCAACAAATCAGTTGACCTGCATGGAGGAAAGAGTGAATTCTGGAATCGCTCTTTCGGGCAGCGTTTCAGATTATGGCAAATGTGAAACAAAGAGGCAGGTGTTGGAATGGTGTGTGAACCCAGGCCCTGGAGTCTACTGTACCTTCAGTGTCATTCACTGGATTTCTTACTGTGGTGTCTCTGAAGAGGATGAATACTGAGCATTTCATGGTAAAAGTTGTGGGAGAAATTGTGATGAATTGTAATATTAAAGCAACTATTGATCATCATTGTCATATATAAATTGTCAATACGTATTGAAATTTTGTTAAAAACAGTTGCTCTACTATATGACTTACTATTGTATAGCTAACTCGTATTAGTGATAGTAACTCGTATAGTAACTGTGGTTTTATAATGATCATTAAGTGACCAAAGACTTACTAGTAAAGGGCCAGTTTGCAACTTGATTAGATGAGAGATAAGACTGGTATTTCATCAGAGTAGGAAACAGACTAATACATGTGACAATGGGCCATTCCAGGCATAACAGGGAAAACAGTACCTAAAAAGTCATTGTCATGGCTGGCGTCTAGATGACCCCCCAAAGTCTCTCACAGTCAGAGGTAGGTGGATGTGGCTGAATTTAGGGTGTATGGCGTTGGGATCGAGGACGTGATGTTAGGAATAAGGGTTAGGATTCCCTTCCCTTCCCTAACATCCTAAAGTTGGTGGCCTAGATACGATAAAGGGACAGACAGAGGTTTCCCCCCTGTGCTCGCCACCTTGCTGCTTCGCTGCTTCATTTGTTGCTAGCTTGCTGCCTCCTGCCTGCCCTGCCATGGGCTGTTTCTTCTCTATGATGCCCCCTGTCAAGTCCCCCCACTTTGGAATGAGCTGACTACAACTGAAACGTCTGCAGACTGTGAGCCTTTCCTCCTTTAACTCTGGGTGTCAGGTTTTTCATCTCAGCAACAAGAAACTAAGACATTCAGGGTTTTCTTGAAAACAATAGGTTGACTGCAAATCAAATCTAATAAATTAATTACAGGGAGCAAATTAAATAGACCACAGTGACTAGCAAATAATAGAAATAAGAGAAAACAAATAAGAAGAATAAGATAAATAAGACTAAACAATTTGTATCTTAAATTTGAAAAAGTCAATTTAATTCTGTGTGTGTGTGTGTGTGTGTGTGTGTGTGTGTGTGTGTTTGGATAAACAATAGTTATTTCAGGGTGGTCCAGGAGAATTCTCTTTGTGACTTGGAAAAATTAATCTGAACTTTATGCTTCACTTTTTAAAAATTATCTACACAATGATTTTATGGCATCTAATCACCATGTGAGATTCATCTACCTGATTTTATGTAAGGTTCAGTCAAGAAAAATAGTCCTATCAAAAAGGAACCAGGAAGTCTTCTCACAGTGGCTCTTCCCATCCTGTAACACACACATGGCATTTTGAGACAGCTGTGCACTTGAATTCAGAAAATAATAACCAAGCTTAATGAGATTTGTAAACTATTATAATAAAAAACTGGAAGCAGCCAGACTCATTTTTGTAGTCATTTAAAACTCTACTGGAGGAGGGACTCGATTTAGAATAAAATTTTTCTTGTCCTCAAAGAGACAGAAAATATAACAGACTGTTCTCTGGATGCATAGTTCTAAATCTCCTGCAGCTGAGTGTGGCAGCCTGGTGACAGTCCCTCAGACGCCTGCCCTGTCCTCTGGGACCTATGGACTTGGCGGACGCAGCTGAGCAAGAGTCAGGAGATGGGAATAGGGCCAGGGTGACCCAGGTGGCCCCAGAAAAGTGACTGACTTATGAGACACAGGCGGGAGGGTCACAGTTATCACAGGCGTGGGGAGGCGAGCAGAGGGAAGGCGGGAGGAAGGGCCGTGATCACGCAACCCGTGTGGCTTCCAGAGCAGGAGAGGTCAAGGAAATCCAGGCTTCCTTGGCGCTCGCCGGAGAGCGCGACCACGGGCTTTTGGTTTCAGTCCTGAAAGCTTTGCTTTGGTTTTCGGGCCTAGGCAGCTCTAGGAGAAGGGCTTGTTGTCTTGAGTCGCTAATTTTATGAGTTTCTTAGAGCGGCAGCAGGAAACCGGCCGCTGAGTCGAAGTTGTGGCTTTGCGCGGAGGATGTCAGGGCGCGGAGGATGTCAGGGCGCGGAGGATGTCTGGGCGCGGAGGAGGTCACGGCGCGGAGGAGGTCACGGCGCGGAGGAGGTCACGGCGCGGAGGAGGTCACGGCGCGGAGGAGGTCACGGCGCTGGCCGCGCGGAGGGAGGAGCAGGCGCGGCGCCGGCTGACTGCGGCGAGCGTGCGCTGCAGCCCGGGAGTGGGCTCGGCCGCCAGGCGGTGCGGTGCGGTGCGGTGCGGTGCGCCCGGCTGCTGAATAACAGCTCAGCCCTCAGCGGGGTTTCTGAAGACCACCTGGCACCTGGTAAATAGAACAAAGAGGACTCATTATTTCACCTTATTTTGAATGAAGGTGTAAAAAGTTGTACGTATTTGTGGAGTACATTGTGATCCTCCAGCGTACGCGCAATGAGTCGCTCTTTCCTGAGGAATCGCCAGCGGGGACAGGCACTGAGTGAGCAGAGTGATACTCAGGTCACTGCTCTATAGTGTGAGATGCCTTCAGTGCTCTAAACAGGGAAATCGATTTAGCCCCGTCACAGAATGTTACTTTGAAGAAATGTCATGTGCTTATTTTGTTTTACTGACTACTGATCTTAGGGAACACTGAGATATCCCCAGCACTGCCCCCTTTTTTTTAGTATTTTGAGGCAGGTCTCATTAAATTAACCAGGTTGACTTTAAACTTGAGATCCTCCTGCCTCAGCCTCCTTAGTGGCTAGGATTATAGCATGCACTCCTAAGCATGACTGCAAATGTTAAAATGAGATATATTCATGGTGACTATGAGAGAATAGAACCTTTTGGTCATTTACTTTTTAAAATAATTTTAGGAAATTTGAAAGGACAAATACATGGGTTTTTAAACTAAATCTGGTTTCATTGTAGAGAATAGGTCAGAAAGGAAAAGCAAAGGAGTCTCAGTTATAAGAACATGGACATAGTGTGCTTTGATTAGGTATCAGTGGGGACAGAGGGTTACAGAGAAATCTAAGACTCAAAATTGACAGACAGGAGAAGGGCGGGCATGGATGAAGCACACTCAGCGGGTCTTGGTCATGTTTTGGCCGCCCTGACCACATACCTTGTTTTGGTTTGTGGTTTAAGAACCTTTGGTCCAGGGTGGGCTGACTGCATCGCTGGAAGCCTGTGGGAAAGCGGAAGCCTCACGTGGAAGGGAGTGGAGGAAGGAGGCTGCCTGCTGACCTCACGGCGGCCAGAAGCCGAGGGGTCGGGCGGTAGCGCGCTCAGGCACAGCCAGCAGCCCGCCGCCTCCGTGAAGCACCACTGCCTAACAGCCGTGGCTGAAGCCGCTGACGGGGGGAGCGCTCACGGCCTAAGCGCCTCGGATTGACAGTGACGATAGCAGTTGCGCGTATCTTAAACATTACGGGAAAATACTAATATTACACATATTTTGCAACATTGCATATCTTACAGACTCAAAACTTTAAATAGAACGTCAATGAAAACAGCCAGCACTTAGAAAATTCAAGCTTTTTGCTATTTAAGTATAACAAACAGTTGTGGGAAACCAAAACAGCGATGGGACAGGAGCCTCACTGGTCACCAGGAGCTTGGGCCTGAACCTCCGCCATGACTCCCAGAAGGACGGTTGTAAGGTGGGAGGACAGCTGTGTGATTCGTGCTTTAGTAACTCTGATGGCACCTTCAGGAGGGAAGGAGCCGTGAAGCTGGTCAGACCGAGGTGAAGTGCGCAGCTTTGCAGCCTTGGGAGCTCCCAGCCCCCAGAGACCCAGGAGGAAAGTGAGCCCCAGAGGAGCTGAGGCACTTAAGGAGCGTTATGTGGGAAAGTGATGGGCCATGGTGCAGTGAAAGTGAGGGAGTCAAAGTGCAGGAATCACCTACCGCGGCTTCGACAGGAACTTCAAATGTCCCGCTTGGACAGTGTGGACCTCCTTGGCTGTCTTGGCCAACAGCACCGTGGCAGCACCAGCCCAGGAAGACAGGACAGGGCCACTCGCCAGTGTGCAGAGCGGTCACGAGTGGAAATGGCAGGCAGCGCTGTAGGCAGCACCGCTCCTCCTCTGTGGCTTCACAAGGAAGGGCAGTGCTGTCCACTGACTTGGTGAGACCGTGGCTGGGAAGCGGAGCGTGTTACCAGCCAGAGTGCACACTCCCTTGTCCACTTTACACGGCGCCCCTGGTGTGATGCTTGCAAAAGTCAACGAAAGTATTTCAAGAGTCAATTGTTGAAGCTAGTTTATACCAGTTCAAAAGAGAGCATTGTTAAAATTTCAGAAATTTTGTGAGCCATTGTTAATACTAGCCAGTATTAAACATTAAATTATGTAAACATGACTCAATAAATTACATTTAAAGAGATAAAAGAGATTTATCACTTTCTAGTTACTACATTTTACTATTACCTAAGATCTTGAGGTTACTTATACCTGTTGTACAGATACGGTTGAAAATCTTTTCTTTTTTTTTTAAAGAGAATAAAACAAAAGAGGACAGAACAAAGCAGATCAGAACAGAACAATGTAAGCAACACAGCACTTCACAACAAAACAACCGGATATCAACAGTAGCTACCATAATGTCTCTTTTCTTTGAAATAGTTGAGCATAGCTTCATGCACAATAATATCAAACATAATAAAATAGTATAAAACCATTGAAGAGAATGAAATTATTATAGGACATTCAAAACCAAATAACAGGAAATGAAAAATGTATACTATAATATCTCATTTCCTTAAAAAATTTGTTATACTATCACACAATATTAAAATCTAATAAGACACAACAGAATAGAACCAGTGGAAACAGAAGAACAAAACCATGGTAGGACTTCAAAGCAAGATGATAGTAAATCAGCAATGGCTGCCATAATGTCTTGTTTTCTTCAAAGAAGCTGTTCATATCATCACACATAATAAAATCAAACAAAACAGAATAAAACCATTCCAACCAATGAATGAAAACATTATAAGGCTTAAAAGCAATATAATGGTAAACCATAATTATCATAAAATCTTATGTACTCTTACCATTTCTTACAGTAGGGAGACTATACGGTATTTACACATGTGAGTTTGATTTATTTCACTTATGAGTATGGTCTCAAGTTGCATCCATTTACTTACACATATCTCAATGTGATCATTCTTTATAGCTGAGTAGTACTCCATTGTATAAAAATATCGCATCTTTTTATCCATTCCTCAGTTGATGGACACTTAGGTTGTTTCCAAGATCTGGCTATTACAAATTGTGCTGCTATAAACATGGGTGCACATATATCAGTGTGGTATGATGTTTTCAGTTCTTCTGGGAATATGCCTAGAAGTGGAATAACTGGGTCAAATGGGACTTCCAATCCCAGCTTTTTGAGGAATCTCCAGATTGACCTCCACAGTGGTTGCACCAGTCTACACTCCCACCAACAGTGCAGAAGAGTTCCTTTTTCCCTGCAGCCTCTCTAGCATTTGTTGTTGGTAGTTCTCTTTATCCTGGCCATTCTTTCTGGAGTGAGATGGAATCTCAGTGCAGTTTTAATTTGCATTTCTCTCATGACTAATGATGATGAACATTTTTTCATGTATTTATTTGCCATTTGTGTTTCTTCATCTGAGAACTGTGTATTCATCTCAGATGCCCATTTTTAGATTGGGTCTTTGAATTTCAGAGTTCTGATTTTTAAAAATTCTTTATATGTTCTAGACAGAAGTCCTTTTCTAAGGACTTGTCATAGATGGCCTTTATCATATTAAGGACTAAAATTTTTTCCCAGTTTGTGGGTTTTCTTTTCACTATGCTGGAGATTTCTTTCAACATGCAGAAACTTTTTAATAAGATGTGATCCCAGTTATTGCTTCTGGGAAGTATTTCCTGTGCTGTTTGGTTCTTGTTCATGAATTCTCTACCAACCCCTATGTCTTCAAGATTTCTACCTACTTTGTCTTCCAACATATTTAGTGTTTCTGTTTTAATATTTAGATCTTTGATCCATTTAGACTTTAGTACATGGTGATAGGCGTAGGTCTAGTTTCAGTTTTCAGCATATGGAGAGCCAGTTTTTCCAGCACCATTTATTAAAGAGACTATCGTTCTTCCAGTGAATGTGTTTGGCCCCTTTATCAAAGATAAGGTGGCTGAGTGTGTTTGTAGTTGTAGTTGCGTCTTCTCATCTGTTCCATTGATCTTCAGGTCTGTTTTTATTCCAGTACCCTGTTAATTTTATTACAGTAGCTTTGTAGTATACCTTCAAGTCCGGCATTGTAATGCCTCCTGCTTTGCTTTTGTTGCTTAGAATTGCCTTTGCTATATTCTAGGTCTCTTCTGGTTCCAGATGAATTTTAGGAGTGATTTCTCAAGATCTGTGAGGTATGCTAGTGGTATTTTGATTGGGATTGCATTAAATCTGGATAACAATTTTGGGAAAATAGCCATTTTCACAATATTTATTCTTCCTATGCATGAACAAGGATGTCTTTTCATTTTCTAAGGTCCTCTTGGATTTCTTTTTTCAGGGTATTATAATTTTCCCTGAATAGATCTTTTACTTCTTTTGTTAGATTGATTCCTAAGAACTTCATTTTTTTGGATGCTTTTGTGAAGGGTGTGGCTTCTCTTATTTCACTGAGAGAGTGAATTTGTTGTTGGTGTATAGGAATGTTATTGATTTTTGAGTGTTTACTTTGTATCCAGCTATAGTAATGAATTTATTTATTATACCTAGGAGTGTTTCAATGGAGTTTTAGGGTCTTCTATGTAGAGTATCATGTCATCTGCAAATAATGATAATTTAACTTCCTCTTTTCCTTTTCTTACTCCTTTTATTTCTCTCTCTCATCTAATTACTTTGGCTAGTATTTCCAGCACTATGTTGAATAGGAGTGGTGATAATGGACATCCTTATCTTGTGCCTGATTTTAGGGAAAAAGCTTTCAGTTTTTGGCCATTTAATATGATGCTGGCTGTTGGTTTGTCATAGATGGCCTTTATCATATTGAGGTAGAGACCATCCATTCCAATTCTCTGTAATCATGAATAAGTGTTGGACCTTATCAAAAGCTTTTTTTGCATCTATAGAAATGGCCATGTGATTCTTATCTTTGGCTCTATTGATATGGTGGGTAATATTTATTGATTCACATATGTTGAACCATCCCTGCATTCCTGGGATGAATCCCAGTTGGTCATGGTGTATAATCTTCTTGGTGATTTACTGCATTCTGTTTGCCAATATTTTATTGAGAATTTTTGCATCTATGTTCATTACAGAGATTTGCCTGTAGTTCTCTTTTTCATTTGGGTCTTTTTCAGGTTTTGGTTACTCAAGTAATATTTGCTTTCAGAAATGAATTAGGAATAATTGCTTCCATTTCAATTTTTTTTATTTAGAGAAAAAAATGAAACAGAAAGAGGGTAGAAATAATACAAAATTTCAAAAAATCAAAAACCAATAAGAAATCACTAGTTGATAATTGCATATTTTCCTCCTAGAAGTAGTTGTTCAAGTTACAAAAGTAAAGCATACAAAGTAGAAATTTAAACAGTGAGACTGCAATCAGCTCTGTTCATCCAACAAAAAACTTAGTATTATGGTCATCAATCCTACACACTCAAACATGCTTGCGGTTATATCCTTTAGAATACTTTCCTTTCCTCTCTCTTTTATTACAATAACTATAATCAATTCTCATGAACTGTTTAGAAGTTCTACATATGTATATGTCTCTACATGCATACCTAGCCTTTCTGTATTAGAGGGAAAAACAAACCAAAACAAGTCAATAATACAAATTCCTAGAGAAACACAAAATGAGAAGGAAATATAAAACCATAATACTAGGTGATCTACAGTTGTCACCGTGATGTCTCCTGTTATTTTCAGTAACATTGTCTATATTGTCAGGCCTAGTATAATTAAACTTAGTGGTACATAGCACTATTAATAAAAAATGAACATTGGAGACATTATAAGACTTCAAAGGCAGCTAATAATCAAACCAGAATGGGTATCCTATTGAATCCTGCCATCCCCAGAGTAGTTGCCCCTACTCCCAGACGTGACACCCTGAAGTATACCAGATTCAAATAAAATCAGTCAAGACAAAACAGCAATATAGCCAATCTTCTCTGCTTCAGCTCTACTATGCTATTTTTCTGTCATTGTTGTTTTCTCCTTCATTCCACCGTCTGCTCCTTTCATTGAGGCCTTTCTGCCATTGTTCCTGGAATCCTGGTGATTTTCTTCTCTCTCTCTAGAATGTCCTTCAGTATTCTTTGCAGGGTTGGGTTGGTGGTCACGAAAGCCCCCAGTTCCTCTTTGTCGTGGAAATATCTTGTCTCTCCATTAATTTTGAGAGACAGTTTTGTAGGGTACATCAACTTGGGTTGGAGGTTATTTTCTTTCAGGGCTTGGAATATTTTGCTCCAAGCTCTTCTTGATTTGATAGTTTGCATCGAGAAGTCCACTGTGATTTTGATGAATTTGCCTTTATAGGTAATCTGTTTCTTTTCTCTGACCACTTTTAATATTCTGTTCTTGTGATGGATTTCTGGGATCCTGACTATTATATGTCTGGGTGTAGATCTGTTTTGGTTGTAGCTGGCTGGAGTTCTGTATGCCTCATATATCTGAACATCACTTCCTATGCTTGGGAAGTTTTCCTTAATTATTTCTGTGAATAGTTTTTTTAATTTCATTTGTATTTGTCTTTGTTTCTTTGTTCACATTTTTTATTCTTAAGTTATAAATCCTCTTATTGTCTTTTAGCCTTTGTATCGTTACTTTCTGGTTCCTTGTTATTTTTAAGAGATCCTTCTTTTCGTGATCATACATTGCAAACCTATCTTCAAGTTTTAAAAGTCTGTCTTTAGTTTCTTTTAAGAAGTTTTGCCAGCTTTCAATGGAGTTTTTAATTTCCTGATATACTCTTTGAACCTGTTTCATATATTCTAATTTTTTTTTTATATTCTTCATCAAAGGCTTCTCTCCTTTCTCTGGGTTCCTCCATTCTTCCATTTGTGTCTTCTTGAGGAATACCCAGCATTTCTTTTATTAATCTTCTTATATCTTGCTTCACCTGAGTTAGAATTTCAGATTTAAATTTGTCAATGAGGTCATGGAAGTATTTCTTTATTTCTGATGAGGCTGTGTTTGATACTGCATGTCTGCTGCCCTCAATCTCCTCTATACTCACCCCTCCTGGGCTTATTTTCCCTCGGTCAGCAGTTGAAGGCCTTTTGCTGTTTCTCTGTCTTGTCATGCTTCTGGTTTCCCTCAGACAGGTGAATGGTCGAGGTGTCTGGACCTTTATGTACTGTCTTAATTCCCTCTGCAGCTCACTGGCTAGGGCAGTGCTGCCCTCCCCTGTCTGCTGTTGATCTGTGAGGTGCATGCAGGGGCAGCGGTGTGGGCTGGCCCCACTCCTCTCAACCAGTGAGTGACTTCAGCACACTAGACTGTGCCCTGTGAATGTCATAGGTTTGGCACAGCCTCGTCCCTGGCTATTGGGTCCCAATTAGGGGCATGGCCCAGCTCAAGCAGATCCCACCAATCCACTTTGGGCCAGGAGCTGCCGACTGAAGCCACCTTAGCCGTTGATTCCAGCCTGTCCTGCCCAAATCCAATATGTTGTCCTGCCGGTGATCTCGCTTTGGGGAATCCAGTTCCCAGCACTCACCAAAGTTGTTGCAGCTCCGCTCACCATCTCCACTCCCTGTTGCAGTGCCTCCTCCCACCAAGGGTCTTGAGCTCAACAACCCTGGCTCTTGGCAGGGCCATGACCCCAGCTCGATTGTGTCACCAAACTCTAAGGTGCACCCAGAACAGCTACTGGAGTATGGCAGTCTCCAGCCCTCCATCCATGCTTCTTCTTTATTTTATTTTATTTTACTTTATTTTTTTTTCTTTTTCCTCAGTTTCTTCCTGGGTCACGAGAATTCCTCTCCTTTCATCCAGTCCTCTTCATGGTGTCAGATTTCAGCATTTTTGTTGTTTTTCTCGAGAGGCTCTCTATTGTGCTGCATCTCAATTGGCCATCTTGGATCTCTCCACTTCCTTTTCAGTTTCATTGAAGAGTTTCAGGAGTGTCAGCATTAAGTCTTCTTTGAATTTCTTGTAGAATTCCACAGTGAATCTGTCTGGGCCTGGGATTTTCTTTGTTGGTAAGGATTTAATTACATTTTCAATTTCATTAATTAAAATTGGGTTATTCAGCAGTTTTACATCTTCTTGAGCTAGTTTTGATAATTTATATGTTTCTAGGAATCTGTCCATTTCTTCTGTGTTATCAAACCTATGAGAGTAGAAGTTTTCGAAATAGGTGTTGATGATCTTCTGTATTTCCACAGGATCTGTAGTGATTTCACCTTTTTCATTCCTTATTCCTTGAATTTGAGTTTTTTCTTCCCTTTTTTTTAGTAAGGTTGATGTTATGGTTTGTCAATGGCCCCCAAGCCTCATGCCTTTGCATTATGCATTTGTGATTGGTTTATCATCTAGTGCTTGGATTGGGGGTATGAGTGCTACACTGGCCTAGGGGTGGAGCTAGGATGTGATGTAATGGCAGGAAAAAGGTGTGTCTTTCTCTCTTGCCAGTTTTTGTCTTGCTGTTTGCAGGTGCCATAAACTGCGGCCCCGCCATGCCATTTTGCCTTGGAGCCAACTGAGTATGGACTAAAACCTCCAAATCTGTAAGAAATAAACCTTTCTTTTCCCAATTTTGGGCATCAAATATTTTGTCTCAGTGAAAGGTAAAAAGTAAATAAAATAGAACTTGGTACCAAGAGTGGGGTTGTTGCTGTAACTATACTGACCATGTTTTTTGAGAGGCTTTGGAAATGGCTTGTGGGCAGAGTTTAGAAAGGTTCAGGCATGTCAGCAGCATAGAGCTGGAGCAGTTTAGGCTGTTCTGTAGGGGAGATTCTGGTCAGAGCTCAGAAGGCCAGAAGGCTGATAAAAGGCTGATAAAAAGCCTGATGGTAAAGACCAGGCTTGGGAGGTTTCTGCTGGGAAGAAGGACTACATTGGTTGTTGGACTCCCCATGATGTGTGTTATGGTTTGGCAGAAAGTTTGTCTGCATTTTGCTCATGCCCAGAGACTTTGACTGAGACTGAGATTAAGGGCAATGGACTGATTAATCTGGCAGAGGAAATTTCAATGCAGTCAAATATTAAGGCTGTGGCATGGCTATTGTTGGGGGCTTTTAGCCAACATTCTGTTGCAAATCAAGAGCAAAGAGCCCAGCAGGATAATTTAAAATGCTGTGAATTTGGCCAGAAGGAAAACTCCAGTAAAGCTGTGGATTATAAAAATAGAGCTGAGACTTTGATTGCTGAAAAAAAAAAAAACAAACAGAAAGATGAAAAAGATGGCCATGAGGCATCCCAGGTCTCCACCTTCTTCAGCCTCAAAACTGCAAAAGTGAAAAAATTTGCTCAGAGGAAAAAGCTGCAGGGCACCATGCTCCAAAATGGTGACAGAGTCTACATGAGGTTTTAGAATGGTGGCAGCCACATGAGGTTCCAAAATGGCTGCAACATAGAGAAGCTTTTCCTCACAATCAGGTTCAAACAGCCCAGTGATCTAGGCAATTGACCCCTACAGCCAACAGAGAGAAAAGCCTGGCTACTGCTCCAGCTGGCAGCAAACCTTGGTGGCAACCACATGGTGCTGATTTTAAGTGTGAGGAAAATGCACAAATTCTGAGGGTAAGATGACTTCCATCCTGATTGCAAAGCCCCTGGGAGGCCAAGCAGTGTGCCCATGAGAGGGCAATATGTAAAGATGTAAGGGTGAAGCCAAAGGTGCAGTGGAGACCCCAAAAGTTTGGAAAAGCCAGAAACATGGATCATCCAAGGAAAGCTGCAAAAACTGAGCAGAGAGGGTTTAAGAGAAAAGCTGTGGGAGCTAAAGTCCCTGAAAGTGCTGTGGGGGTGGAATCACCCAAGCCTTTTGGAGCTTGCAACCAAATTGCTTCAGAGGCTGAGTCTAAAGCTCCAGGACTTAATGTTCGCCCTGCTGGATTTTGGAGTTGTTTAGGTCCAATCCTTGGTATTCCACTGTTTGTAACTTTTGGAATGGAAATGTTTATCTTATGCCTTTGCATTTAAAAAACGTTTAACCTTGTTTCATTTGTACAAGGGGTTACAGTGAAGAGTTTGCCATAGATATCAGAGGAGACTTGGGACTTGGACTTCTCAGCAATGCTAAAAATGTTAGGACTTTGGCAACTCTTGGAGATGGACTAAATGTCTTTTGTATAAAAGATGTGCATGAGTCTTTGGGGGCCAGGGGTGGAATGTCATGGTTTATGTCAGTGGCCCCCAAGCCTCATGCCTTTGCATTATGAATTTGTGATTGGTTCATTGTCCAGCACTTGGATTGGGGGTGTGAGTGCTACACTGGCCTAGGGGTGGAGCCAGGATGTGATGTAATGGCAGGAAGAAGGTGTGTCTCCCTCTCTTGCTGGTTTCTGCCTTGTTGTTTGCAGCCACCATGAACTGTGGCCCCACCATGCCACCCTTCCTTGGAGCCAACTGAGTATGGACTAAAATCTCCAAAAGCTGTAAGAAATAAACCTTTCTTTTCCCATCTTTGGGCATCAGGGATTTTGTCTCATTGACAAGTAAACAGTAACTAAGACAGTTGGTTAGGGGCTCATCAATTTTATTTATTCTTTCAAAGAACCAACTCTTTGATTCATTGGTTCTTCATATTGTTTTCTTAGTCTCTATTGCATTGATTTCTGCTCTGATCTTTATAATTTCCTCCCTTCTTTTGGCTTTGGACTTGACTTGCTCTTTTTTTTCTAGATGTTTGAGGTGTAGCATCAGGTTGTTTATTTGTGTTTGTTCTGTTTTCTTAATGTGGGCATTCACCACAATAAATTTTCCTCTGAAGACTGCTTGCATTGCATCCCAGAGATTCTGGTAAGTTGTATTTGTATTTTCATTTGCTTATAGATATTGTTTAATTTCTTCTTTAATTTCCTCTGTGACCCACTGATTGGTCAAGAGTGTATTATTTAATTTCCATATGTTTGTGGGGTTTTTGCAGCTTCTTTTATCACTAATTTCTAGTTTCATGGTGCTATGATCCAATAACATGCATGGTATAATTTCAGTTCTTTTGCATTTACTTAAGTATGTTCTGTGGGCTAGTATATGGTCTATTTTAAAGAATGTCCCATGTACTGCTGAGAAGAATGTATATTCTGATGTTGTTAGATGGAACACTGTATATGTCTATCAAGTCCATTTGTTCACAGGTGTGATTCAGTTCTGTTATTTCTTTGCTGATTTTCTGTCTGGTTGATCTGTTCCTTTGTGTCAATGGTATATTAAGGCCTCCTGTTATAATTGTGCTATTGCTTATTTGATTTTTCATTTCTGTTAATATTTGTTTTGTGTAGCTGGGTGCTCCCAAATTTGGTGCATATATATTTAAGATTGTTATCTCTTCCTCTTGAAGTTTTCCCCTAACTAGTATGTGATGATTTCTTTATCTCTTCAGATCATTCTTGGTTTGAAGTTCACATTGTCTACAAATAGAATAGCTACTCCTGCTTTTTTGGGGGGTTCCTGTTGCATGAAGTATTGTTTTCCATCCTTTGATTTTCAGTCTGAGTTTCCTTTGGGGTTAGATGGGTTTCTTGTAGACAGCATATGGTTGGATGTTGTTTCTTGATCCATTCTGCCAGTGTGTTTCTTTTAATTGGTGAATTGAGGCCATTTATATTAATGGTTGTAACTGTTATATATTGATTTATTTTTGACATATTATCTTCCTGCTGTTGCTTCTTTACCTTTCCACTCTGTTTAATTGTCTGCCTTGCTTAGTGGTTTTTTCCTATGCCTGTCTAGAATGTCTTTTAATATTCTTTGCAGGGTTGGTTTGGTGGTCATGAAGTTCTTCAGCTTTTCTTTGTCATGGAAGTATCTTATTTCTCCAGACATTTTGAAGGACAGTTTTGCAGAGTATATCAGTCTGGATTGGAAGTCATTTTCCCTTAGGATCTGAAATACTTCACTCCATGCTCTTCTTGACTTCACTCTTTGTATTGAGATGTTTTCTGTGATTCTGATAGATTTTTCGTTTACAGGTGATATGTCTCTCCTCTCTAACAGCTTTCAATATTCTGTTCTTATGTGGGATTTCTGGGATGTTGATTATTATATATCTGGGTGTAGTTTAATTTTGGTTATGGCTATTTGAAGCTATATGATTCACTGATCTGTGTCAGTTTATATTCTCATGTTTGGGAAGTTTTCAGCTATTACTTCTGTAAATAGCCTCTTGACATCATTTGTGTTGTCCCCTTCTTTTTCATTTATCCCTATTAATCTTATGTGGTTTTCCTTTGCATCATCTTGCAGCTATTGAATTGTTATTTTCTGATTCCTTGTTATTTTTAAAAGATCTTTCCTTTCCTGTTCACTAGCTGTAATCTTGTCTTCAAGCTCTGAGATTCTATCTTCACTTTCATTGAGGTGGTTTTGCCAACTTTCAATGGAATTTTTATTTCCTGTATATCTCTTTGAATCTGCTTCATGCATTCTGTTTGTTTCTTATATTGTTCATTCAGGGTTTCCATCTTTTTGTACTGTTCCTCTAGTTTTTTAACTATGTCTTCTTTAGATATGTTCAGCATTTGTTTCATTACATTTATCATTTCTTCTTTTGCCTGGGAAATTATGTCTGATTTGAGTTCTTTGTATAGCTTCCCAGAGTTGTTTCTTTATTTCAGTTGTTATCATTTCAGGCATTTCAGGTGTATGGCTTATATTTTCTTCTATGTACATGGCTCATAGGCTTGCTTCAGATGGGCTGGAGGTTTGAGATTGCATTTTGCTCTTTTGTTTTGTCATTTTCCTATATTTCTGGGTTTCAAGTGATGTTCCAAAGCTTCCCCTGAGTGTGCTGGAAATCACCTTGTTTGCCCTCAGCCCCTGGGACTAAATGAACATGGCCTAATCAGGCACACAGGACCTCCTGTGCATCCTCTGGTGGTTCAGAAAGTTGGGCGGGGTCCAAACCACTGGGAGCAATGGTCCAAAGTGCTCCCTGAGTGCAAGCACACCAGAACTCACCTCATGTGCCCTCAGCTCCCGGGACTCCAGATACGGTTGAAATTCTGTACAATGATGTGTTGCTGAATATCTTCTCCAAACTCCATTTTTAAAGATATCATTTCGCTAATTCAAAACCAGTCATGGTAGGAATATTTACATTATGCTACACATCAGGACTTGGCTTATTGATTTGTTCATTGTGTAAAGTTTGCTAATGAGAGAAGTCCATAGTGTAGTAAAGTGCGTATGACCGTAGCCATTCCCAACAGGAAAACAGTTGGGGAAAACCCTGCTGTTATTTGAAAAGTATTGTCTGATTCAGCAAAAGCTTTGCCTGCATTGTCACTGAGTGAGTGGAGCTCCACTATGTATCTTGGTTTCACTTTCATCCAGATTATAATGTTAATGAAAATATCAAATAACATTCATGACAGAACTGTATTTTCTCATCATTGATAAAAAATAAATCTGGGTACTGATACAACAGCAAACTCTAGTTTGCAAAAGTCAGCAAAAAAAATCCCACGAGAATTAATTATTTGTATATCTTTATACCAAAGTATATTGTATCTACCATCTCTGTGATTTATACCCTTACCCCTGCAAAATTCATAATAAAATTGTTATGTCCATATACAGACTTTTCATTTTTTCTTGGAGAGCTTGTTAAATATTTACCAGCAGAACACTGACTGAAAATAAACCCGCAGAGATATTAAAATGACCATTATGCAGTTTTAAATTAGGATGTAGGACCTGCTGTAACAATTCTTAGAGTGCTAATTCTGCTTTCTCTTGATTCTAACCCTTTTGATAATGGGCTCTACAGGAAAGGCCTGATAGGGATTCATCTACCCTGGACCCCGCTTCAAGAAGAAAGACGGATTTTCTGTCGTGCAAACCCCACCGTGGCTCTCTCCCTGGATGAGTGCAGAATGAGGTGGAGACTGACACTTAGAGCTGACCAAGAGCTGGCTGGGGCTTCCCGTCTCCAGGCCAAGGGGGCAGTCTGGAGGCTACGCACGTTCCATGTTTAACTACTTCTTTTATTAGAAATGTAAATTTTACGACTGACATTGTGATGATCAAGTTTACCTTTTTCAAGAAGATCTAAGAATACCAAGTTAGGTGGATCTTCAGTCTGATTCCAAACAATTTTGAGATTCTTCCTTTTTTTCTCTGGAAAACAAATAAACAACAACAAAAAACCCATCCTGGGGCTGGGGGTTTAGCTCAGCAGCTCAAGTGCCTGCCTTGAGCCTTGAGTGCCTCAAGTGAGGTTGTGAGTTTGATCCCCAGTACCAAAACAAACAAACAAACAAACACAAAACAGAAATCCCCAAACCAAACTAAACAAAACAAACAAAAACCAAAAAACCCCATCCTGAGGCTGTTGTGTGGCCCTTAGTGGGTTACTTGGTACAGAGAAGAGGCCTGAGGTCTCTACCCTGTGCTGTTGGAAATTACACAAGTTAGAGCCAGTGCTGGTGTAACTAGTTACCTGGGAGGTTACCTTTCCCAACATCGATGTTCTTTATTGCTAAAGATATCTCGGTTACAAAATATCTCTATCAATTTTTCTAAAATTAAACAGTATGTCTGGATGTGAATCTGGATCTCTCAGGAATTGGGGAGAAGGAAACGCCCCGTAGCATTTGTCCTGTGCTACATGGGTGCCCCAACTCGCCCCCTGACCTTGGGGCTGCTGAGCCCTGGGGATGCCTGGTGCAGACTGCCAACGCCTGTGTGAAAGCCAGCCTGAGAAAAAGACTCTTACTAAAATTCAGGGCAGCTACACTGCTGAATACATAATTGCATAGTGACTTCTATCTGTGTTGTTTCAACAGTCATTTTATTACTGGGATGGCAACTTAAGAATTTAGTTGTCAAGAACGAGTGTTGGACTTTATCAAAAGCTTTTTCTGCACCAACTGTCTTTCAGACAAAGTGCTTCTATCTAGAACATATAAAGAATTGAAAAACATCAGGGCCCCCAAATTCAAAGACCCAGTCTAAAACTGGGTATCTGAGATGAACATGTAATTCTTAGATGAAGAAATACACGTGGCAAATAAGTACATGAAGAAATGTTGAATGTCACTGGTCATTCAAGACATACAGATTAAAACAACACTGAGATTCTATCTTACCCCAGAAGGAATGGCTATCATTAAAAAATCAACCAATATCAAATGCCGGAGGGCCTGTGGGGACAAAGGAACCCTTCTCCACTGTTGGTGGGAGTGTAGGCTGGTGCAACCATGGTATAAATCAGTGTGGAGATTCTTCAATAAACTAGGATTGGAAGTCCCATTGACCCAGCTATTCCCATCCTGGGTATCTTCCCAGAAGATCTGAAAACATCATATCACAGCAATATATGTGCAGCCATGCTTATAAAAGCAGCACAATTTGTAATAGCTAAATCTTGGTAACAACCCAAGTGCCCATCAACTGTGAAATGGATAAAAAAGATGTGGTATTTTTAGATAATGGCATGCTACTCCTCTATACAGTAGGATAAACTTGAGGCTTGTATAGGTAAATGGATGCAAGTTGAGACCATACTCATAAGTTAAACCAATCAAACTTACATGTAAAAATATCTTATTGTCTCCTACTGTAAAATAAAAACGAAACAACTGAAAGAGTAATACGATCCACAATGAACTATATTGTGAAAATGAAAGGGAAAAAAAGTGCTCAAAAGGGATAAACAATGGAGATAGGGGAAAGGAGAAACGAAGAAGGGAAGAGATACATGTATGTAGGGACACATGTGTGTGTATGTATATACAAGGCAGTTAACTACACCACTAATTCCTGTAAGTTCATTGATAAGAATAGTTTGTGCTTTCATTGTTTGATTGTTTTGATCGTTTGATTATTTTTCATGCCTAAATCTTATAATCTGAACAACTACTTCTAAGAAAATAATAAGCAGCACATTAACTAGTGTTAATTTCCTATTTGTAAAAATTCTGAATTTTTTTCTATCCTTTTGTTTTGTTTTTAAAATAAAAAAAGAATTTAGCTGTCTGTATTAGTCTCATCATCCCACTACATAAGGTGGCTTTTATAATTAATTCCCTCATTCTGAAGAGATACCTGCTGTTAGAATTTGCTGTGAAAACCTCCAAGTGTTTCGCCTGTGTGCATTGAAATGCATTGATAAAAAGTCTTGTGCTGCTGTATTGCAGTTTTGAGCTTACATAAAAATGGTATCAATATTGCATGTATTACATTTTAACTTGCTGTTTTCACCTGACAGCCTGTCTTGCTGTGGCATAGGAACTTAATTCCTTCCTTCTCCTAGTTGTCTGATATTTCATTACTGGCTGATACTGCACCTTGTTCATTCTTATTTACATTCACCTTTTTGTTATTATTAAACATTTGTGATAATTTTTTGTTGATACATTTTCTCTAGTACTTTTCTGGACCTCAAGCTATGTCCCTTCTCAGTTTCCGTAGAGAACCAGTCTGCCCTTGAGAGTGGTTGTACCCATGCTCAGTGCTACCAGGAGGCTATGAGAGTACTTGCAGTCAAAGGTTTTTGCAGTGTTGGGCAGAAGTGATTTAGCTGTTTTGGTTTACCTTTTCCCAGTTGCTAGGGATGTGATGTCCTTTTCCACATGGGCATTGGCTACTTGTGTTTTGACAGGAATTGTCTGTTCTTATTTTACTTAAAAATTTTTATTTGTACATAGTCTTTATTTAAAATTTTAATGTAATAAGTTTTGTTCATTTAAAAAAGTGATTCTTATCTTTTCTATTGTTTTTTTTTTTATTTTGGGGGGCTTGCGATATACTCCAGGGTGTCCTGGAATTCTCCATGTAGCCCAGGCTGGCCTCAAACTTGCAGTCTCCTGGCTCAAGTTCCTGAGTGCAGGAATTCCAGGTGTGTGTCACTGTGAGCAGCAGAAACTCTTATTCTTGACACTTCTCTTTCATAAGTCAATTTTCCATTTTTTCTATTATTTTAATTTTTCTCTTTTTAATAAATCAATTAGTATTTTTGTGAGTGTAATGGTTTACAGTTGTTTTCCAAGGAATAGATCTTTGATGATCACTTATATTCCTTTTAGTATTATTTGTTTCCTTAGATTTTTGACATCATATGAATCAACTTTGGTAGCTGACTTGTCCTAGAATAATATGTTTGTTTTAATTTTGAAAATTTTTTTATGGGTTTTCAAGTCAAATGTTTAATTCCAACTTCAAAGTCCTGTGAAGTGTGTATGGTTATTGTTATTGCTTGTATTTAGATGTACCCCCCAAACCTCCTGGGCTGATGGGTGGGGCTTTTCACAGGTGGCTGGATCTAGAGTGTGTGATGCTGGGACAAGAGTGTATGATTACTGAATTGGTCCACTCCTTGGTTTGGCATAGTTTTGGGAGTGGATATTGGGAAGGCCCTCCTCCTTGTGTGTGAGTATTACCATCCAGGGTGGTAGCCTGGATGGAATATAAGGAACAGGAAAGGGCTGCTGTTTTCTCTTTTATTTGCTGCTTATAGCTTCTTCAATACTTTCCTTGCCCACTGCCTGCTGCCTGCCCTGCCCTGGACTGCTTCTCCTCTGCTCCTCTGCTATGTGCCTCCCTGCCTTGGAGCCAGCTGACTATGGACTGAAAACTCTACAAACTGTGAAACAAATAAACCTTTCCTCCTTTAAATTTGGGTGTTTGGTGTTTTGTCTCAGCAAAGAGAAAAGTATAAAGTAGTTATGAATGTTCTTATAAGTAATTTTCCCCCATATCCCAAAATTATCAACACATTTATTATAATCATGGTTTATGCATGCAATGTATCATTTTAGTATTCATATCCTATTTACCTAAAAAAAACTGGTTGCCTCATTCTGCCTGGCAGAATGGAGACTGGTGTGGTCATCTCTTTACTATCACTAGGAACAGGGTCCCTTCCTCTGTCTGGTTGCTTAGCACCTATTTTTCTTGAGACTGGCTCTATTTTCTACCAGAGATAGGTGCTTGCTTGCTTGTATCCAGCAAGACAGAGAAAGAGAAATTTGTCCCTGCCATAAGCTATAAGTCATTTTCTCCACACTGGATCAATTACAGCCCAGAACTAACAACAGACATGAAGAGTCAGGACTGATCTTTGGTGTGCCCAAACCATCCGTAATCCATCTTGAATTTGGTAATGGGTCAGCTTCCCAAGCACACAGGATAGATACGTGATATTACCAGAGGGCAGGCAAGGGAAAATGATATTGGCTTTAAATCTACCTTTTCTTACCAGTGTATGGTTTTCATGTATTTTTACCTGGATTCTATTGTTGTTATTAATTTATATAAGATCCTTTTATATTAAGGATAGCTATTGAGTTGAAATACAGCTATGATACTGTTTTTTTAGCTTATTTAATTGTAATTATTTTTATGTTTTTTTCACACAGGAAAGTTGGCAATTTTATATAGTCAGATCTACCCCCTAAATTTCTTTTATTTCATTAACTTGTAAATATTTTTTGTCATTAATATTTTTCTGATGAGTGGTTCCTATGTTATTATTTTGAGATGTGGTATATGATGAATTTCCCATGTTTTTTTTTAAATTTTTCAACCTGTTAACTAGTTATCATTTCACATCTTAAGTTAAAATTTCCTTTTTCCATTGGTTTTTAAAAGTAACAACAGGAAGGTATTTAAAATTTCTTTTATATCTAATGAAATATCACAAAAATTTATAATTTGTTTAGCATTCAAAATTAATTTCCCAGTCTCTTTTATACACTTTAGGGCAGTGATGGTGATGCTTTTAGAGATGGCCCAAACTGCAACTCAAAACTTATTTATTGCAAAATGCCAACACTGCAATAACCTGGATACTGGTTTTGGCTTACAAAAAACAACTCATACTCTAACATCTTTTGTGTTAAAAGAAAAAAGAAGAAGAATATGAGAACCTTAGATTTGTAATCACTGCCCTAGGGGAATAAAAGACAATAAACCTAAAATATTGAGAACCTAGTGTCTGCTGTGTGATTTGTTTGTATTACGGACTTTAGTGTTTATACCAACTTTCTGGGCTAAATATCTGCATCTCGCCAGTGGACAGCTGGGACACGAGGTCACTCGCCCAGCCTCTCACAGCCTGAACATGAAAAGGAGGCAAGGATTTCATGTGTGCCTCCTAGAAGGTCTGCAGAAGGGGCGAGGGCTGCCTACTGTGCCAAACTTTGGTGCGTTGGGGCCTGCTTTGATGAAAATCAGCTGACATTGGCAGTGAGTTGAAATGTAGAATATAGACAGATGTCTCTGCTCCATAAGTTATAGCAGTCTCAGACATTCTGTCACAGCAACAGAAACCTGGCCAGGACAGACATTGAAGCTGAGAAACCCAGTTGAAAATATACAAGAAAACTCTCAGCAGCCTTTGGATATCATCAGACATCTCAGAGGTATTTTGGAAACTCAACCTTGACTTTGTACCCAGGACAAGGTAACAAAATTGGCTTTAAAAAGTTTGGAGTAGGGGTGGAGCTGAAGATGGTGGATCAGTAAGCAGCAGAGTATGGACCTCCCATGAAAGAAACAGCTCAGATGCCAGAATAAAGCATCCTGGAAAAGACCAGATGAAGGGAGATGGATCCTCTTGACCCAGGAAGAAACTAAAGGGAAAGGAGCTGGTCAAATTCGGGGTCGTGGCTCTACCATCAGAGCTGCCAAGATTCTTGGCCATGACGCACTTGTGGTCATGGTGGTCTTGCTGCTGGAGCTGCAGTCATGCTGAAGTCGAGGTTGGTGAGCCCAACAGAGAACAGAGCTGGCATGGAGACTTGCACTATCCCAAGGTGAGTGCTTGGAATCTGAGCCCCACATGGGAAAGGGGCGAGTGACTGGACAGCATATTGGAATCGGGTGGGACAGGCCTGAGTAAGGAATGGCAGTGACTTCAGTTGGTTGCTTCCTTCCCAGAGCAGACTTGTGGGATCCACTTGGGCTGGGTCATGCCCCGGGCCAGGACCCAATAGCCTGGGATGAAATTGTCCCTGAAAGCATCCTGAACTGGTTACATCTGTGCAGCACACCCTAACGTGGAAAGGCCCCTGCTGGTTGACTGGTTCGGAGGGGAGAGGCCAACTCACTCCACCCCTGCTTGCACCTCAATGACCAGTGTGCTTCAGAAGACCATAACCAACAAGGCAAGGGGCTGGGACCTCCACCATACACCTGTATGGAAGAAACCAGAAATGTGATAAGAGAAAGAAACAAAAAAATAGCCCCCAGGCCCCAACTCTGGGAATACTGGCCCAGAAGAGGTAAATACAGAAGAGATTGAAGGCAGCAAACATGCAATATTGGACATTGGCTGACATAAAGAGATACCTTCGTGACATTATAGATAATAATGTCACATTATAGACAATAACGGCATCAGCTGACACAAAGAGATATCTTTGTGACATTATAGACAAGCTCAAAACTTAACTATTATTACAAGTAAAGCAAGATATAAGAAGATTAATAAAAGAAATGCTAAGTATCTCTCAAGAAGACACAGAAGAATGGAGGAACACAAAAAAAGGAGAGAAACGTTCAGTGAAGAAAACATGAAACAGATTCAAAGAGATTACCAGGAAATTAAAAACATCAGAAGCTGAGAAAATAGCCTGAAGGAAACTAGAGATAGATTAACAAAACTTGAAGATAGGTTTGCAATGTGTGATCACAAAAGGAAAGATCTCTTAAAAATAACAAGGAAACAGGCAGTAACAATACAAAGGCTAGAAGATGACAGGATCTATAATTTAAGAATAAAAAAATGAGTGAAGAAGCAGGGGTAAACACAAAGGAAATACAAAGGATATTCACAGAAATAATTAAGGAAAACATCCCAAACATAGGAGATATATATATATATATATATATATATATATATATATATGGATTGAAGTGCTTATACCACTGAGCTAAATCCTTGGACCGGAAATGATATTCATATATATGAGGCATACAGAGCTCCAGCCACCTACAACCAAAACAGAGCTACATCCAGACATATAATAATCAAGATCCCAGAAATTCATCATAAGAACAGAATATTAAAAGCCATCAGAGAAAAGAAACAGATCACCTATAAAGGATAATCCATCAAAATCACAAAAGACTTCATGACAGAAACCATCAAATCAAGAAGAGCTCGGAGCAAAGTATTCCAAGCCCTGAAAGAAAATAATCTCCAACCCAGATTGATGTACCCTGCAAAACTGTCTCTTAAAATTAATGGAGAAACAAGATGCTTCCATGACAAAGAGGAACTGGAGGAATTCATGACTACCAATCCATCCCTACAAAAAGTACTGAAGGACATTCTAGAGAGAGAGAAAAAAGAATACCAGGATTTCAGGAACAGTGGCAGAGAGGCCTCAATGAACAGGGTAAACAGTGGAATGAAGGAGAAAAGTAGACAAACAATGGCAGAAAAATAGCATGGCAGAAATGAGGTGGAGAAGGTTGGCTATAATCTCTAACATAGATGGCCTTGATACACTAACAAAAAGAAAGTAGATCAGGAGATAGGAGATGCTCTGTATAGGAAATACAGTAAACTTGAAAGAGGGTTTATGGACCAAAAGTCAAATATGAGAAAACAATGCTCTATGTGACAGGGAACCAGAGAGAAATAGGGGCAACTTGTCCAGCACTTGCAGATAGGTTGGAAAGACAGGATACTTTTGTGCAGTAGAGAACTGCTCAGCTATAACAAAGGAAAACCTTGAGGCTTTTGTAGGTGAAGGAATACAACTTGAGATAAAGTCCAGGAGTGGGAATGTTCGGAACCATTTAGGTAAATAGCAGGTTGCCCCCCCCCAATCTAAAAACTGAGGGAGATGGTGGGACCCAAAATGTGCAGTGCACCCTGTGGGGGTGAAAGGGGAGGAACTGTCTAAAAAAGGAAGGCAGAGGATATTTTAATAGTGTATCAGGATTTAAAACCCACATTACTCACACTGCTCTGTTTAGATGGATTACATTCTGTTCTAGTTTGTCTACTTACACTAGAATTGAGGGCACAGACAGCTATCCCCAAAATAGCAGGATATAGTACAGTAATCATCCTTAATTCACTATTAACTTAATCTGAAGCCCTGTATAACTTACACTGTCTTATTATGACTGATCCTATCTGAATGTGGTTTGCTATTTTATATTGACTGATTTTATTCAAATCTGTTATGATTGATAGTATCAAGCTTGAGAGTATAGGCAACTACACTGAAGATGACAAGATTCACTAGGATACCCACTCTGGTTTGACTATTACCTGCTTTGGAAGTCTATAATGTCTCCAATGTTTTGTTTTTATTAATATTTTTATGTACTGTTATGTTCCATTATACTATGCCTGATGATATAGACAATTCTATTGAAGATAACAAGTGACATTGTAGTAACCATTGTAGATCACCATGTGTCTTCTTCATGTTTTTCTAGAAAGTTGCTTTGTTCTGCTTTGCTTTGTTTTGTTTTTCCCTCTAATACAGAAAGGATAGGTATACGTGTAGAGGCTTATGCATGTGTAGCACTTATAAACAGTTTATGAGAACTGATTATATAATGCATGATGAAATGAACAACTACTTTGAAGAAAAAGAGACATTATAGTACCTAGTGCTGATTCCATAGCATCATGATGTAAAATCCAGCAATACTGTTATTCTTTGTTCAGAGTGATTTTAATCTGTTTTGTTTTGTTTGCATGAAGGTATGTACAGCGATTTTGAAGAGAATGAGAGACACTATGACAGCCATTGTTGACTTCCCTACTGTCTGGTCTTGAAGACCAAAAATGCCTTTAACATCCTGGTCAGATCAGTTTTATACTATGTTGTTTTGTATGAATTCACTGTATGTGAAGATATGAACAACTATTTGGAAGAAAATAAGAGACAATATGATAGATAGTGAAGATCTCTGGTTGTCTTGCTTTGAATTTCTATGTTTCTTATGTTGCTTTCTTATGTTCTGTTTAATCTTACCCTCTGTAAAATACAATTTAAAAAAAGAAATTTAGAATGTGTCCTAGAAATGCTTATGGGAGGTTTTCTTTTATGCACCTGCATCTCATTCCAGTGAGTCAAAAGTTCTCGTTCAGTGAACAGATCATTCTATTGCCATGTTTCTCCCCCCAACCCTTTTTCTAAGGTGAGATATTGATGATAAAATGAACATTAGTTCGTGGTCTTTCTAACATACTGGGAGAAACTGAGAAATCAAGGGTTCATTAGTTTCCAGTGATTTCCTTTTGAAACCATCCGTGGTGATGTGGATCACAGGCAGCCAGGATCAGAAGTGGGAAGTGTCCTTTCCTGAGCTTCTAAATGACACACGTCGCGCGGCAGGCGGCAGGATCGGCTTCCTCAGAGGGGTGAGTGCAGCCCTCAGTGAGATGGTATGCAGAGGAGATAATTAATTCACTTTTGATCTCTCTCCCAAATATCTGATATATTTCCATAATTATAAGCATCTTCAAATCTTCGTATAAGTCAGTTGCCTATTGGTCCTGTTGTGAACCTCTCAGTGCCATTTCTGGAATCCAAATGGCTGAGATCTGTGAAAATCATCTCAGAACTTAATGTTTTAAAGAAAAAAGATTCTCCTCATTGAAAGACTAGAGTGCTTTTATAAATCAAACAATAAAAAGCACCCAAAATTGATAGTGTTACCAGGTCTGTTTTGTTTTTGGGCAAAGACCCAGGTTCAGTGTAAGGCTAGGGCGTGGTTACTGTGTGAGAGCTCATGGATGCTGCATTTATTTCTACTTATATTTCAGGGTTTGAAGTTCTTTCATGTAGACTTTTACCAGTTTTATAATTAACATATCTTTTTTAAAAGCCAATTCAAATTCAATTTGGCAATCAGGAAAAAACTTGTCAGTTAAAATTATAAATTACACTTTTTTTCTCTAAATATTCAGATTCTCTAGCTTACCAAAGGGAATTATTTTCATATTTAGCTTGTTAATTTGTTTTCCTTAAACAAAATGAAAACTCTCAGGATGCGTGCGAGGAGGGTTCACCTAGTTATTGTAAGTGCTAACAGGAAGTGGAAGCAGTTTGGATTATTCAGATTTCTAAATGATGTATAACTTACCCACCTGCTTATCATAGACAATCTATAGTAGGGTCTTAAAAGTTGCCTTTTTAAAATTTCACCCCATCACACAAACAAACAACCCCTTAAAAATAGCTTAGCTAAAGCAAAATCAAACAAGGAGAAACATACACAGCATCCAGGATGCTGTCTTTGTCATGTGAGCTTGGTGTAGCTGGTGGCAACGAGAAGCAGAACTTCCTTTACTGCTACAGGGATGACAGCCATGTCTCCCCGACTCTGTGCCTAACTGAAACGGGCACAGAATGCACCTCAACGTGAGAATGCTGAGTTATCTCCCCAGCAGGCAGTGCTGTCTGCCTTAGGAGAATGCGTAGCTATGTCCAAATGATAAACTGTTACCTCAAAAGTAACTTCAGCACATAAGAAATTTATAGTATCATAGAAATTATGGAAAGAAATGTATTTAGAAAGGCTTGACACACATGAGCATAATACTTCCAGGCGTCTCATGGGTTTATGACGACAAATGCACCTGAGATGCTTTGTAATTGCTCCCACAAATTGAGAGTTGTCATCCTGGTTTAGACTTGTGTATCTCTTCTCAGGAACAAATACTAAGACATTTGTTCATGGATCGATGAGTATCATAAAAGCCATTGTTTCTCTTAGGTCTTTAAGAAACATGGATTTCAAAGCATCTCCTTAAATAACTGAGATTGTGACCTTTTCCTGAGAGTCTGACAGATGGGACATAGCTTTTCTAGAGATAAGAAATGCCTTCTTGTTCAGTTAGGGTAGCGTTCCTAGTCCGCCAGCTACCTTTGTGGAAAAGGGAGCTGTGTTTGGAAGGGAGTCAGAAAACCTCCCTTGCGATTGTTTTCCCTGCCAAGAAGGCAGAGTTGTGCGGAGGCTCTAACAGCTGCGCCTTGTCATGGGTGGAATCTTCAGCAGGAAGACAGAGGCGCAGCCATGGCTCTCAGGCACGGTGCCCCAGAAGTGTGTGTAATCTGTCCATCATTTAAAAACCACACATAATTTTGGATAGCTCCACCAAGAAACAACAACAACTGAGTCTTTTTTCTCCTTATTTTGGCTTTCTAAAAACAAGGAAGACATTTTTGCTCAGGGGGAAAAAAGGAGATAATTACAGATCAATTTCAAATATGTTGGGGGCAAAGTTACAAAGAATGTTCAGCTGGAATGCAAGCATTTTCATCATTTCCACAGTCAGTTAAAAGAAAAAGCACTACTTGGATGTGCTGCTTCAGTTCAGACTAAAGTCCAGAACTGCTGTACAGCTTTTATGATGCTAGCTTCAAAGCAAGAATTTTGTGTTTTGGCAAAATGGCCTGGAAAGACTGAAAGTCTGACCACAGCCTGTCTGTTGGTCTGTCTCACTTTCTTCTCCTTCCCCTCTCCTCTCTCATGTTAAATATGAAATTATGAGAATTTTGGGACAATTTATACAGCAGGGCTGCCTCCAAAAGTTCAGCCATACCAGTCATGTTACTTAACATATACTCTTTTTTTAAAACTTAAGTTTTACTTCAAGTGGCAAGAAATGCATACTTATTTATTATCAAGTTTTTCTTTTAGTCCATTTTGCACAGCTATAACGAAATACTTGAGGCCGAGTAATGTCTAGAGAAGAGATTTCTGTCATGGTGTCAGGGGTGGGGAGTGGCCTCTGGTGGGGGACACCTGGCAGAGTCACACCTGATAGTTGGCATCGGGCTGGGAGCAGCTGCAGGAGAGGTAGTGCTGGATGACTCAGGAGGTTGGGGATGCGCTGACTCATTTTCTAGGTGACGGCTCACTCTGGGGAACTAGTCCTCTGCTCAGACATCACCTGTTCTGTCAGACCTGCATCAGTCCCTTCACCAGGGCGGTAAAGCAGCCACTCCTCCTCCTGCAGGTCCTGCCAGCCTCACTGCCGGGCACCAGGTCCACCTGTGTGAGCGGCAGCAAAGCAGCCCCAGCACTCCCACACTGAGCTTGTGACCCTGTTGACGTCTTCACCTCAAGGACTGTGGCGGAAGAGGCCCTCTGCACCTTAGGACTTCTTTATCAGGACTGAAGGTCCAAGTCACCCAGTCCCCCGGGAGACAGGGTCCCTGACAGGCCACAGAATGGAGACCCTTGTTTGGGCCTCACCAGAGTAACACTGTGGTGAGCGCCCCTCTTTGTAGATATTTGTTCCCTCCGGACACAGAGTGGGAACAAGACACTGACGAGGGCGTTTTCTGTTCCTCTCATTCTTCCTCAGGAACGGTTGGCATGATCTCCTGGTTGGGGTTGTCTTCTGAAGAATCAGTCCACTGCCTCTGTTCTGCCCAGGCCTACTCTGCTTCTCAACCAAGCAGACAGCCAAGGTGCATCAAGCTTGGGGAAAGGGTTTCTCAGGGACAAAGTGGAGGAAAAGCATCAGAGGCAGCGGAGGAAAGAAGATGTGCAGTAGAAATACACGGGCTGGTGCGTCCTCAGCGTTCCCCCTTCAGCTGTGTGAGGCTGGCTGTGTTATTAGGGCTCTTTGAACAGGGTTTCAAAGGATAGGATAATCACTGCACTCTCTGTGCAGGTCTGCGCTTTGGTGCATCCGGAATAGAAGGTGACACACAGTGTGGTGGTCATTAATATTCTTACTCTTGTCTGAAAAACAGCAGCACACACCCCAGAGTAGCACAGTTTTTGTAAGCCTGACTGCTGGAGTTTGTGGACTTGGGCAGATTTGCTTGTTGGAGCATCAGTTGTTTTACAAAGGGAATAAAAACCAAAACACTTGGCATTTGGGGTGTCAGGTGTGGAGAAAGTGACAGGCACACAGCAAGTACTTTGTAAGTAACGTCGGCTTGTGTGGCCTTCCTGCCCCTGGGGATGGCTTTCAGCCCCCAGTGGTGCTTTGCAGACCGGCCCTGCACAGTTGCTCACTGAAGGTGCAGCCTCAGAAAACTGTGATGCTTTTGTCTCTGAGTTTTCCAGATGGACTTTTCCTTGGGAAAACTCCTCTTTGTAGAAGTATTGATGCTCTGTGCTTTTCATTGTTTGCATCTTTTAAAATTTGAGTAAAGTAATATTTTATACCTACAATTTACTGAATTCTGAGAATGCCAATGGCCCATAGAGAATTTCATAGGTTATAAAAGCAGCACAAAAATGGTGATTGCAGACGAGCCAAATCCAGTAAGTCTCAGGGAATTTTTTTCCATGAAATTCTTATAATACCAAGAGATTATTGCAGCCTATGATAAAGCTCAGGATATGTCAAAGATTACTTTAATATCTGATTTCATGGCTCATTATCAAGTTCAGAAGACACTTAAAAAACAGATTGATTAAAAAACAGATTAATCAGTCTGTTTTTTATATTCTTAACCAAAATATAATATGCTTTAATATATGCTCTGTGTATCTATATCCTTGATATAAGATGAATCAGTGTTTTATCTATATATCAGTGTATTATAAATATCAGTGAATTTATCTAACATTTACGTCTGCTTAGATCAATACACATCTATTTATATGTATGTATCTCAGAAATACCCATTTGTAGTATCATGCAAAATGAACAAAAAGAATGAGTTGATCTCTTTCAGCTGTCATCTGAACTTACAAGTATGTGTTGTGATCATTAAGACTAAAATACTTTGGTTTGTTTTGATCTTTTGCCCTCACATATTGTTTAAAAAAACCAGTACTACTGGTATCTCCAAAAATACTATTAACATATCTAAATGTGACGTAGGTCAGGGTCATAATGGGATAAACCATGGAAATGGTTTACCAAAGTTTAATAAATAATATTTTTGAGTGAAATTATACTTTGATATTTTTCCAGAGTGAGCATCAGACGTCATGTCATTTAAAATGCTTAGCTGGGCTTGGTGGTGCATCTTGTAATTCCAGCACTCCAGAGACTGAAGCAGGAAAATTACTGTGAGTTTGAGGCCAGTCCGGGCTACAAAGTGAGTTCAAAGCCAGTCTGAACTGCACAGAAAAAACCTGTGTCAAAAATAAAAAATGCAACGTTTTATTTTAACCATAAAATATATTTTAGAATTTTCATACAGTAGAGATTTGAAAAATTTAGTCTAGTTCTTGCCATCTTCCTGTTCTGTCACTCAAAATAACTCACAATAAAAATAAGAAAACCACCAAATTTGAGGAACAATTAAATATTCTCTGGATTTTACGTACATTTTTATTAAACAATGAAGCTCTCTGAAAAATGAACCATGTTTCCAAACACATCAAGAATAATGTGAAAATACAGGAAATCTAAAATATCTGTGATATCTGCAGTCCTCTAGTTATTTCTGATACCCTGTATGGTCACATCAAGAATCTTCAATAAAATATCTGAACCACTGAAAGGAGTTTGGCTCTGTGGCAGGGAGAATAAACTCCATTGCATGCTCAGTTACTGGAGCCTATCCTGGGGAAGGGAAGGGAAACGCCAGCCTGGTGGTAGCTAAGGGATGAAACCGGCCACTTGCCTGATTACTAAGGAGTGTTTCTGGCCTGCTTAAGATGTGCTTTATGTAAGAATAGGTTATCTATAGGTACCTGCAAGACTAATACAGTGGACTGTATTACAAAGGAAAATATATGAAGGACAGAGAACATACGGGGTTTTTTCTGCTAGCAATTTAAGGTAACTGTGTGTGTAAAAGAACTGCTAACTTGGCACCTGAAGAAACTTGATATATTTATAGATATAGATATAGATATAGATAGATATTATTGAACTTTTATTACATCTTGTGCATGCTGGGCAGGCACCCTGAACTGGATCCCTAACCCTGATTTTTATATTTTTAAAAATTATGTTTTGTAGCACTTTTAGTGCTTTTTATATGCTGAGCAATTACCACCAAGTTAGAGGGGAAGAGCTCAGAAGCACATTATCTATGGCAGAAGCAGGTTGAGCTGAGTTGTTAAAATGGGGATTTCCAGTTCTGCACTAAATAACAAGACAGTGAGTTTTCCAGCACCCTGAATATCTCTTACCCTAGAAGGTGATGCAAAGTGCTTCCAACCCAAACTGTATTTGGTCGGGGAAGCGCTGCGTCAAGTGCTGAGCGGCAGACTGAAGACAGCGTAGAGTGTGCTCAGTCACACGCCTTAGACTTTCTTCTGCAGAGCACCTTCCTTTGTATTCTGGTTTTCACAGCCAGTCCAGCCCCAGGGTCATTATTTTTATCTTCTGAAGGGACGGCCCATGGCTGTCCAGGATGCTGGATTCAGGCCTGGTGAGTGCATCTGGCCTTGTGAGTGGTGAAGAACCACTTGCTTCCACTCCCCAGACCACCTGCACACTGTGTGGCCCTGGAATGGGAAAGGGCGGGCTTCAGCACCTCTGCTGACCTTCCACACTGCTGCGTTTGGGAAAAGTGTTCCCAAGGGTCCCGTGCTGAGGGCCGGGGCCCCAGGCTGGCAGTGCTGGGAGGTGGTGGGTGTTAGAAGGTGCAGCCTCCTCTGGGTCCTCAGGGCAGTGAGTGTGCTCAGGGAGCACTCCTCTCTTCCTTCCAGGCATGTGACATGAGTGGTTTGGTTCCACACATGCTGCAGCATCAGGACACAAAGCCACGGGGCCACTTAGTGTTGGACTGGAAGTTTCAAGACTGAGAACTGATATCAACCTTTTGTATTTATAAGTTAATTGCTTCAGGTATTTTGTTGTAGTACTTGAAAGTTGGCTAGTACATGCACCCTTGAAATACTTATATGGAGGGGCACAATATAATTACATCCATATTTTTCCACTAATTTCTTCAATATTGAATTGAAATTAAGAGGCACAACCAGATGCTCTCTGCGACTAATGGAATGTGGAACTTCCCTTAACTTTTTTAAAAAATTTTTTATTTAAAGGGATAAAACAGAAAAAGGAGAGAAATATCACAGAATTTCAAAAAAATCATAAACAGTAAGAAATCACTAGTTGATAAATTACATACTGCTCTTTTAGAAATAGTTGTTCATGTTACAAAATTAAAGCACACAAAATAGACACTTGAGCAGTGAGACTGCAAACAGATCTGTTCAATCAAACAAGAACTAAGAAATATGGGTAACAATCCTGCACACATAGATATACATGCAGCTATATCTTTTATAGCACTTCCTATTTTCTCTTTTGTTACAATAGCAATTATACATTTTTAAAATTTTATTTAAAGAAAAGAAAAAAACAGAAAAAAGGGTAGCAACAATACAGAATTCTAAAAGAAAGAAAGAAAAAGGAGAATGAGAAAAAGCCCCACTAAAAAATCAGTAATTTATAAATTCCGTACTGTCATCCTGGATATAGTTGTTCAAGTTACAAAGTTAAAGGGTACCTAGTAAATATTCAAACAGTCAGACTACAAACAGTTTTGCTCAAAGATCCAACAAAGATTCAGCAATTTGGTCATCCATTTTACACTCAAACATACATACAGTTAGATCCCTTAGAGCACTTTCTTTTCCTCTCTTTTTTACAATAGCAATTAAACATTTTGGTTTTATTACTCTTGTAGTTCTTATTTACTTTTTACACCAGAGACACTATATGATATTTATAAATATGATTCTTATTTATTTCACTAATGAGGATAGTCTTAAGTTGTCTCCATTTGCCTATGAAGGCTTCAAGGTCATCCTTTTTATAGCTGAGTAATATTCCATTATATAAAAATCCCACATCTTTTTCATCCACTCTGCAGTTGATGGGCATCTTGGTTGTTTCCAGGACTTAGCTATCACAAGTTGTGCAGCTATGAACATGGGTGCACATATATGACTGTGATATGAACTTTTCAGTTCTTTGGGGAAAATACCCAGGATGGGGATAGCTGGATTGAATGGGGCTTCCAATCCTAGTCTTCTAAGAATTCTCCATATGGATTTCCATGTACTGGCTCGACTTTGCCATGTTATGTTCCAATTGTTTCTTTCTGCTTTTCCTCTTATTTAATTGCTTATCCTACCTGGTAGTTTCTTTCTGTTGTTGTTTTGGGGATTGTGTCTAGCATGTCTTTCAGTACTCTTTCTAGGGTTGGTTTGGTGGACATGAATTTCTTCAGTTGTTCTTTGTCATGGAAGTATCTTGTTTCTCCATTAAATTTGAATGAAAGTTTTGCTGGGTACATCAGTCTGGGTTGAAGGTTGTTTTCTTTCAGGGCTTGACATACCTCACTCCAAGCTCTTCTTGACTTGAGGGTTTGTGCTGAAAAGTCTGCCATGATTCTAACAGGCTTTCCTTGATAGGTGAGTTGTGTCTTTTTCTCTGGCAGCTTTTAATATTCTGTTTTTATGTTGTATGTCTGAGATCTTAATTATTATGTGTCTGAGTGTGGATTTATGTTGATTGTGACTGTTTAGTATTCTATATGTCTTGCTTATCTGCATATCAGATTCTTTCCCCATGTTTGGGAAATTTTCTGCTATTATTTCTGTAAATACTTTATGTATATCATTTGCCTGGACTCCTGTATCTTCGCTAATGCCCATTATTCTTATATTGTTGCTCTTGGCATCTTCATAAAGCTTCTGGATTGTCATTTCATGCTGCTTTGTTATTTTTAAAAGTTCTATCCTTTCCTGATCACTAACTGTGATCCTGTCCTCAAGGTCTGAAATCTTATCCTCAGCTTCCTTTTGGTGGTTTTGCATGCTTTCAATAGAATTTTTTGTTTCTTGGATGTCTCTTTGAGTTTGTTTCATGCATTCTGCTTGTTTTCTATATTGTTCATTCAAAGTTTCAATCAGTTTCCCATGCTCATGTACTTTTTTCTCTATTTCTTCTTTAGCTGCATTCAACAACTCCTTTACTAAAGTTGTTATTTCTGTCTGTACATGGGAGACTACTTCTAATTTGATTTCCTCTATAGCCTGATGCAGTTGTTTTTTTATTTCACTTGCTATCTTTTCAGAGATTCCCTGTGTGTTATTTTTGGGGTCCTCTATTTCAATGTCTCCTATACTTGCTTCTGGTGAACTATATGTTTGAGACTGCATTTTGCTTTTTTGTTTTGTCATTTTCACTCTGCCTGGTGTTTTCTATGTGTAGGAGGGGATCACACACACTATTTTCAGACACAACAAAGTCATATGGTTAGTTGTAGGGGGTTTTACTTCTGGCCCTATTTATCCCCTGTACACCTCTATTTTAGGGGTATACTCACCAC